>JAOWBW010000006.1:0-125080 GCA_026119855.1 Campanula takesimana
TGGTGTCGGGAGGCACGCGCCTCTGGGAGGCGGAATTCAGGGCCTGATATTTGCTGACAAAAGATCCCCCAACAGCTATAATATCAGCTTCTGGTCGATAATTCGATTCCAACAGCCTTTTTCTGCCATTTTTGAACACCATTTTATTGCCCAATTTTGCTTATAACCTTCTTTCCCATGGCCTCCACCTTTTAGTCTTGGTGCCGAGGTCGTCAAGAGTTACGAGAAGGATTTGTCGACATTTGTTTATTCTTTCAAGACCCATCCCAAAGAATGCTTTTATCAAAGATTCGGATTTCGAATTCTTTTTACTTTGCGAACATTGAAGCAGGATTGGGACTGTTGAAGGCTGCTGCAGCCTTCTGGGATTGTGATAGCCATGCTTTCAACTTTTCGGCTAATGAAATGGTGCCGGCTGTCGATGATTTTGGGGCCATTTTGGGCATGCCTTTGGCCGGTCGGATTGCCGTCCTTAAGTATCACTGCGGTGTTGTTGATTCTTGGGTTGACCTTTTGAATCTCCCTGTTGGAGAGGTGAAGAAGATAATGCACGGGACCGTTGTTGACATAACTGAGCTTCCGATGTTTTTCAGTTTGCATTCGGAAGATGTCGCGGTTCAGTCCTTAAAGAGAAATGCCATGGCTGTCTGCCTTTTCAGCGAGGTTTTGTTTGTCACTCCTCTGGGTACTGTGGATGCGCAGTTGGTTGAGATCGTGTTGCAGGCGAAAGGACAGCGATTTAGCATAGTTCCGCTCATTGTAGGAGAGACCTTGCATGGTTTGGACGAGTTGCACCGTACAGGCGAGATGCGACGAGGAAGCCCCTTGCTTTTGACCATATGGCTTCGGGAGCATTTCAGGCTTTATACGTTAGATGGCGACCTTTCTCCTTTTGCTGTTCATAGGCGACGGTTGCTGATTAGAGATTTGACCGAAGAGGGTTGGAGGAGATTTTTTGCTTCTCGTCTTACAGCCGATGTTGAGTGGTGCCCTTGGGGTCTTCGCCTTTTGTGGAGTGGACGTCTGGTTTTCAGTACGTGGTTTTACCCGGGTTGAGAGATTCTTCGTTTTACCAACCAAAACGGGTTCTGAGGTAATTTGGCCGTCAGCAGATAATTCCTTTTCCGAGGAACGGGAGGCTTCATCCAGTTTCTTATATGGGTCCGTACTTTTCGAATGAGCTTCAGTCGGCTTGGGGAGATGATCGTAACCGTTGGGCTTCCACTCCATTGCACCGGGGTAGCATTTTTCTTCCCGAGAGTTACTTGGATCACTTGCTTGGTACCGTCTACCGTGGCATTACTTGGGTAGATGCTCTTCGGGTGAGTTGCTAGGAAAGGACTTTGAGCCAGCAGTGCTTTGAGGTACAAGGAAGCTGCTGCTGATGTGAACAACATTCTGACCGACCCTTTCGGTACCCCTTTGGATGACTTTTATGCTCGGAGGCGCTCTATTGCGAAGAAGATATCGGTCCGCATCGGTGTCCCTAGGCCTCCCAAGAAGAGTAGGATTGATGGTCGTTCGGGTGGTCCTTCAAAGGACAAGAGAAAATTAGATTTTTCCTAGTACCCCCAAGAGATTGCAATTAAAATAGACCACTTGTTTTAAGAGTTAATGTTTTACTGTCTTTTAGTAGCTCATCATTTCTATTGTAATGATAAAAATAGTTCAAGAAATGAATAAAAATTGCATCTCGTTAATTTGAAATGATTTGGGCATTTGTTTATGTTTTAGACCGCACCCGAAGGTTGCCTACGTTCCTCCAGTGTAGAGGCTCAGGTCTCCGTAGTTCAAACAAACGAAGACCATTTTTTTTTTTGTGCGCCCTATTTTTTGCCTAGACCGCCCTTTCGGTTTTCAATCTAGCGGTTTCTTTTTTGCACGTGCTCTAATTTTTGCCTAGGCCGCCCTTGCGGGTTTTCAACCTAGCGAGCCTTTTTGTTTTTTTTTTTTTTTTTTATGGTCTCGTTTATTAGACGTAAAATCTCTTCAATTTGTCAAGGTTGACTTCCTTCGGCAACTGATCTCCGTCTAAATCCACGAGTCGGACTGCACCGCCGCTTAGTATCTCCTTGACTACGTACGGACCGATCCATCGGGGTCCCCACTTTCCAAGGGGGTTCATGGCATTAGGAGGGTGTTGTCTTAGGACCAAATCTCCCACACTGATGTTTCAGGGCTTCACCTTTTTGTTGAAAGCCCTAGCCATTCTTTGTTGATAGGACCTCGTACGTTCGATTGCCCTCAGCCTTTTCTCGTCGAGTAGGGCTAGCTGTTCATATCGACTTTGCATCCAATCGACTTCATTGACTTGGTTCTCGAGGAGGACACGTAGGCATGGAACTTTGAGCTCTATCGGTAGTACAGCTTCGGAACCATATACCAGGGCATAAGGAGTTTCTCCAGTCGCTGTCCGTATTGACGTGCGGTAGCCCCATAACGCTAGAGGTAGCTTTTCGGGCCAATCCCTTCCGGTAGAGGCCATTTCTTCACAATGGTCTCGATTGTCTTATTAGCTGCCTCGACCGCGCCGTTTGCTTGAGGGCGGTATGGAGATGACTTGTGCTTAGTAATCTTGTATTCTACCAGGAGCGCGTCCATCTCTTTCTTAAAGTGAGAACCATTGTCTGAGATGATCTCATGAGGAATGCCGTATCGGCACATGATGTGGGTTTTCATGAATTCGGCCACTTTCTTGGCGTTGAGAACTTGGTAAGCCTGTGCTTCGACCCATTTTGTAAAATAGTCCACTGCTACTAGGACGAAAGATTGTCCGTTGCTGCCAGTAGGGTGGACTTTGCCAATGATGTCTATGCCCCAACAAGAGAAAGGCCAAGGTGTGGTCATATTGTAAAGCTATGAGGGTGGAGCATGCTGTAGATTGGCATGGAATTGGCATTTGGCGCACCTCTTGACTTTCTCGATGCAGTCCTTTCCATGGTACTCCAATAATAACCCATACGGAGTATCTTCTTGGTCAACATAAACCCGTTCATGTGGGGCCCACATTCACCTTCGTGGATCTCATGCATTATTTCTTGAGCTTCGGTCTCATTTGCGCATAGGATATTGATCCCTTCGTGGTGGCTTTTGTAGACTCGGTCCCAATCAGTACATATCGGGAGGCTAAGTCTTTGCAATGCCATTGGACTTTCTTATTGCTATTCTCGGGATAAGTACCATCCTTGAGGAAATTCATGATATCCGCATACCACGGGGAGTTTGCTTGGACCTCGTTGATTCTCAATACTCATGCAGCTATGATGAGACTGTTTCGTCGGGAAATTTTGAAGGGCCTTCACCATTTACCCTCAGGTATTTTGACCAGTGAAGCGATGGTAGCTAGTGCATCAGCGAAATGGTTTTTGTCCCTTGGTAGGTAGTTGAAGGTGATTTCTTGAAACTGTTCAATCAACTCCTCGAGATGTTGACCATACCGTTGTAGAGTTGAGTCTTGAATCTTCCACTTTTCCAGATGTCTGATTGATGATGAGCAAGGAATCACCGATACTTCTAAACTTTTGACATTTCTCTCGAGGGCTGCTTCGAGCCCCGCTATGCATGCTTCGTACTCAGCGATGTTGTTGGTGGCTTCAAATTCGAGACGGATAGCGATTGGAGTATACATGTCCTTAGGATCAACAAGTAACATCCCTATGCCATATCCATGCTTATTGGCTGCGCCATCGAAAAAATGTTGCCACTTATTTCTTCTGTTGTAGCACAAATTTAAAGCTCTGTCGGGGAACTGTACGTCTTACCCCCTTCACTTCGTCACACGGAAATTCAACAAGATGATCATTGAAACACTTTCCCCCTGATGATTTGAGTGTGACGTAAGTGATATCGTAGCCGGCGATGCATGAAATACCATTTGGCTATTCTTGTTGACATGAAAGGCTTCTCGAAGATATAGCGGAGCGGGTCCACTTTTGCTACCAACTTGATTGGGAAGGCCTCCATAATGGTTGAGCTTTTGAGTAACCCAACCATGCAGCACAAGACTTCTCTAAGACAGAGTAGTTCTTTTCAGCTCCTTGAAACGGCGGCGGACAAAGTAGATAGCATTCTTTTTGTGGAGTCTCGTTGTTCTTTATGCTCTAACATAGCCCCTAGGGCTTCATCATTGACAGTGAGATAGAGCAAGAGAGGCTTCTCCTTGTGCGGTACCAACCAAAAATGGAGGGCATGTCAAGTAATGCTTCACTTGGTCGAAGGATTCTTGGCACGCATCTTTCCATTCTAGAGCCACATTCTTTTTGAGTAGCTGAAGATCAGCTCACACATGGAAGTGAGTTGGTGTACAATCGACTGATGTATTGAAGTCTGCCATAAACCTTTGATTTCCTTCTGCGTATTTGGGGAGGCATGTCAATGATTACCTTGATCTGGAGGGATCGGCTTCAATTCCTCTCTCAGTGACCATGTACCGAGAACCTTTCCTTGACGACCCCAAAAGTGCACTTTGCGGGATTGAGTCTCATTTTGTGTTGTCGAAGCTTTCAAAGAACTTGCGAAGATCGATCAAATGTGATCATCGGTTTCCTTCGAATGGATGATCATGTCGTCATAGACTCGACCTTGATCCTTTCATGAATCATGGAATAGATCCGTAACATCCCTCTGGTAAGTAGCCCCAGCGTTCCTTAGTCCGAACGCATGACTGCGTATAGCAGAAGGTCCCCCACAGAGTTGTGAAAGCTGTCTTGTGTTGATCCTCTTCGGACCTGAGAATCTGATTGTAACCAGCAAAACCGTCCACAAATGAGCGGACTTCATAGTTGCAGTTGAATCGACGAGCATGTTGATGTTGGTAGTGGAAAATCATCTTTCGGAGAAGCTTTGTTCAAATCCCGGAAGTCCACACAAACTCGAACTTTGCCGTTGCCTTTCTGACTGTCACAATGTTGGCTAGCTAAGTCGGATACTCAATGACTTTGATGAAACCACATTGAGGAGCTTTTCAATCTCTTCTTTGACTTGTAGAGGACCATATCTGGCTTTGATCTTTCGGAGATTCTGCTTTACTGCTAGCGTCCTCTCTGATCGGAATTCTGTGCTCCGCGACCTTTTGTGTCCAACCCAGCATGTCTCTGTATGACCATGCGAATACATCACAAACTCTTTTAGCAGTGCAGTCAGTCTGTCTTTGTCATCCCCCTTGAAGAAGATGCCAATCTTCGTTTCTTTCGGCTCTTCGTCCGGTACCCAGATTAACAACATGCAATTCCTCATCAGCCCTGGACCATTTTCACCACGACAACGAACCTGTTGAGCTAGTTCATTAGGTATGTTATGTTTTGTCGTGGTCTATTTCATCATAATTTGAATCGTTATTAACTTGTTCATTAAGTTCGTTATTAGTTAGTCATCATTTATGATGTTTGCAATCTCGGGTACTCAGAAATATCAAATTTTTCACATAGCAAAGAAAGGAAACACACGCTCGGCTATTGCCTCGATATCCTCTTGGGTGAGGGCATTAGAAACACTCTCGGACTCGAAGTAAGTGGAGCCGCTCTTCCTTGTTGCTGTACGCGGGGTATGCAAACCCATTCTCGGATCAAGAAATCCTCGCGATACTATGGGCCCCTTCATTGAAAAACCAGTTGTTGATTGGCTCGGAGCTTGGCGGGATCTCACTGATGGTTTCCTTTCTGACAACGGACGGTGTCGTAGATGGCATTGACTTGACAATCGTCCATGATGGCAAATTCTTCGAACATGGAGGCTAGATCGGTCGATAGTTCTCCCCCACTGTAATCTCTACTCGGACTCTATAGTCACTTTCTTGCCCACCACTCTCGGGGCGTGTGACATTGGAGTAGGCTCCCTTTCTTGTGTCGGTATTTCACAATCAGTGAAGATCTCGAGACGGGCTTTCTGACGCCTTTGTCGTTAACCCATGGTTCGGGAAAGATCATGTACGGAACATCTTCCCCTTGGCGAACAAATAACCGTTTAGTGTGTTGCGATAAGACCTCAAGTTGGGGATTTCATATTGTCGCCCTTCTTTTGCGAGCTTGGATCTTTTGATTCTTGACGCTTTGCTCGATATTCAAGTCTTATCTTCGGTAGGATCGTTATCCTAGACCAAACTTGTTCTTGATAAAAGGAACTTCTACGGGGTGCAATATACCCCTTGTTGAATGCTAATCCCTAGGCCTAGACCCTGGCAGGGAAAGTGATCATTCATGTTCCTCATTATGCAGAGGATTTTAGGATTGCCGAGGTCCATTGTCTGTTTCCCCCTTCTTTGTCGATGGGTGTTGACGCGGAGAGAGTGGCATCTTCTATCCCGTGTTGTGACTTGGTGAAAGGGTTGTCCCCCATTTCTTTGGATGGTGAAATTCTCGGCCATGATGGGGACTATCTCGTCCCCATTTCTGATCTTGACACACTGATGGAGAGTGGAAGGTACCGCATTGGAACTGTAGATCCAAGGTCGGCCCAGAAGTAAGTTGAATGAAGCAGGGACATCAAGTACTTGGAATGGGGACGGACATGATCATGCTTCCAAATTCGATATCAACTTCTAACATTCCCATGACTGTACGGGCAGTGCTGTCGTACCCCTCTAATGACTTGTGCGGAGGGTGTAAATCGGGAGCTTTTGAGCCCCAGTATGCCCATGACTTGGCTAGGCATTAAGTTGAGTGCAGAACAACCGTTTACTAGGAACTCTTGAGATGGGTTCCCCCTTGCCTTTACTTTGAGGTAGATGGCTTCATTGTGTTCAGACCAAATGGCGGGAGGTCCATGCCGGCAAAAGTGATGACATGCCCGAAGTGAATGTGACCTATCATTGCTGTGAGGTCCTCGGGTGTCGTGTCGGGAGAGACTGATGTGTCATCCAAGTTCTTGATGATGAGGTCTCGGTGTCTCTTTGATGATGCAATAAGGTCCCAGATGGATATGTGGCTTGCGTCTTCTTGAGTTGTGTTAACAAAGGATCTTCGGGTATGTCGCGTGCTTGCGATCTTTGAGAAGAGGTGTTGGTTGCTGCGGTATTGGGAGGGATTATGCTCGTTGTTACTCGGCCACTGCGAGTGAGCACGTTCACGGTCCCGTGTAGCTTCTTCTTCCTATTCTCTATACTTCCCTCATAATAAAACTCATCATAAGTCACAACATAACAAGAATTATCAAGTTTATCATATCATCGGAGCCCTCATTCACAATTGGGATCGAATGAGTGGTTCCTTCAAACTCTCTACCTCTATTACATGGACACCACCCTCATTAGGGATTATGAATTCCTTCTTGTCTATGAGGTCTTGGATGGTGTTGCGGATGGAGAAACAATCTCGGTGAGGTGCCGGTGCTTTGATGGTAGTAACACCGTTTTGTGTGGGCGTGATGGGACGGAGCGGTTGTGGTTGCTTGTACCCTTGGAGAGGAGTGATTTGTCCCTTAGCCTTTAGAGCTTCATAGGCCCCGGTGATGGTGATGCCATTGAGAGGAGTGTAGACGCGGTCGTTTTGGAACCGCTTGCCTTGTGGTGGAGGGACCTTCTTGTAATTCCCCTTATCAGTAGTAACGGCATTAACAGAAGCTCTTTGTTTGAACTAGAGGCGGCTTTGTATCGGTAAGTAGGAGTGACCTTTTTAATCTCCTTGAGCAAGTCATCCATGCGTATCCCCGCCTCATACATTTGGGAGAGTCGGGAGTAGCAAGCCCCACTTAGGTAGGTGCGGAGATCAATCTTGAGACACTTGAGAAAGATGTCCATTTGCTCTTTTGTGTTTGGCCTCTCAACAATTTTCAGAGAGCCTTGTCATTCCATCTCTTGTGAAGTCAATGAAGGCTCGTTGTCTCTTTGAGTGGTGTTCTCGAGCTCTTTCCTTATGGGCCGGTGAGTGGTGTTGCCTTGATATTGATTTTTGAAGGCAAGCATAGCGGCATCCCAATCAAGACGGACAGTGAGCGGGAGAGTTGCATACCAGTCCTTTGCCGCCCCCTCGAGGGTGAGAGGAAAGCATTGGGCCATAACTTTTGGGGAGACCTTTTTCGGAACCATAGCCCAAATGTAAGTCTCGATGTGAGCCATCGGGCATGAGTTGCCCTTAACTTGCTAATGTCGAGCATCTTGAATTTGGGGGAGAGCGGCCATCGTGCTCATATGGATGGATGACTGATAAAGTCTTGTGTTGGAGCCTTTTCCCATGTTGAGGCCGTCGAATTTCTGATCAATGTAGGCCATGATGGTGTTGGGTTTTCTAAGTAACATGCGCAGCGGAATATAGCAATTAAAATTTTAAGAAACCCAAAGCCATGGATCCGTTCATATGATTAAATCAAATACAACAAGATGAATAGAGGAATAACTAACCCTTGATGACTATGAATTTTCTCTTGGTCTTTGGTGGAGAAACTTGAAGACTTGATCACGATCACAAAGCTTGAACACGAACTTTGAAGATGATGATTTTCACCCTCTAGCGGTATCCACACTTCGAACGAATATCAAAGGATCTTTGATCTTGGTTGCTAGACCAATATTATGAAACACACTTTCACAATATAATAAAGAACTATATTGAATTTATTTGTGAATTATTTTGTTCCTCAATCAAGGATATCTTAGAACAAAAATAATATCTCTCTCAAACTCTTTGAGACTCACAAAATCACTTGTCCATAGTCTGGCCGAATTGGGGTTTTTATACACAATTAAGACCTATTCCAAATAGGAATCTTGTGCAAAAAACCTTCCCAAATCGAATTAGGAATTTTCCTGTCGGCAGCACCAGGCGCACCGCCTGTAAAGGGCCAGGCGCCCGCCTGAATGACCAGAAGGTCCCTGTCTTTCTGGAATTACTTCAGGCGCCCGCCTGGTCTGAACCAAGCGCCCGCTCGGTAGACCAAACAGCCCAGAATGTTTCCAAAATTCCTCCAAGGTCCTTTGACTCTAAATTCCAATATAGTCCTCTTATTAAAGATTCGTTTATTGTGTGTGACCCTCTAGGATTATACTAAGTTGGCAATGGGCTCAAACATGATCCCATAAGATATGATTAGGTTCTAGCAAACGTCATACCTACCCAAATAGTATAACTAGATACAAGTTCGCATTCCTTAGAATATGTCACAATCCCTTTGTCCACGATGTCATTGAACACAAGTCATGGTCAAACAGTCAACTTGTTTTTGTTCAATACTTTCTCGATTCCGAATATGTTGATAATCCAAATGACATTGATCCAATCAATTCATTTGAGTCCGGCCGAACATTTCATCAACATCATTCCTACGAGAGGCCCAAGCTTGACATCTCTCCGTGGAGGGACAAATCCATTTAGCTTATTATTCTTCCCAACGGGAATCCGATTATGCCAATCATACCCTTTATAACTACCGTGTTAAGGTAGCGTTTGAATATGTCAAACACAATGTTCATCAAGTGGAAGACTATAATAACTTCATGTCTAAGGATTCAATGACATAACTAATATGAGATATATGTTCGACATAGACCATGACATAAATCTCATACAGCGGGTCATGTCCAGTACCTTGTTCCAAACAAGTACCCATAAATCTAACATGATCATCTCATGATCATTTAGCCTTTATACTAGTGCTTAATAAGTACTAGGGACGGGGATTATTATAAGTAAGCATGAACAACAATAATAATCAAAACATCTCTTTATTGATATGAAATAAATGATAACAATTACAACGTTTATTAAACGTGCCTAGGGCACCACTACCAACAGATGGAATCGACCATTTTGGGGTCATTGTTGTCGGTGCTTGGTTTCCCCACTTTTTTAGTACGGGCACTGACATATGGGCTTTCAAAAAAACCCTCGGTCCACTCGGATTCCTCATTGTCATTAACACCCTTGTTCTTGGAGAGCTTGAGGAGCTTGGCTTTTAGTTGGTCAACCTCGGCCTCGTGGGCCTCCCTTTGACTGTCGACATGAGCTTGACACAAGGCTTCTTTAGTTTGAGCCTCGTTGTGGAGGGTGGTGACTTGTTGTTGGAGTGTTTGAACCATGGCAGAAAGCTGTTCGAGAGTCATGGCGTTGTTGGTGCTGGAGTCGCCGGCCATTGATGATGTAGAAGCTGTTGGAGTGATCGGTTCACGGACAAGCCTATTGGATGAATCTCTGTAGATGCGGAGAGTACCAATCGGACCTATAATTGGAGAAGTAGCCCTTGTCAGTCTCGGTTCACACTTTCGGTCCATGAAGAGGTTGAGAACACACAGTTGGGCACACGACTCGAACCACATGGAAGGCGGGCGATTCATGTAGTTCATGACTACATGCCGGGGGTGACCTTTGAGCCTCATATTCAAGCCGAGCACAAGCCACACAATTCTAGTCTAGGGTCTAACACTCCGTGACTCAAGTCGGTTTTTCATGTACCGAGATTTACCTAAACTAATGTCTTCAAATCATACATGCCAACTTGTTGCAATGGACGAAATAAAACTCCGTCCCCAAAAGTGGTTATTTTGGACGAAAATAAAAACCCGTCCCCGCATGTATGATTTACTACATTAATTTAGTTTAATCCCGACACATGTAGGTCTCACAAGCGTGGTGGAATCCGATGAGTATATGGGACCGTGAGATGGTCTATATACTAGTGTGACGATTCCACTATTTTCCTAGAAACCCCAAAAAGGACCACGTCCTTCCGACTTTGTAAATAAATAAAAAAAAAAGAGTCGTTTTTCCTTATGTGGTTGAGTCTTTTTCTTTGTTTGTGGGTTAATTCATTTTATCCAAAAGGTGTTTGTGGGGCCAATCTAAGATCAACCGTGCTCTTCCAATAGGTCCAATGGCTTCCAACGGCAACAACAACAACGGTGGAAATGATTTCGTGTCCAACGAAGGGTTACTCAACGTAATGAAATCAATGGGGGAACAAATGGATAGGATTGTCGAGGATGCCTGCTGTAAAGACAATTTGTGGCAAGCCCGTTTCGATATCGACAAGAGGATTCACAAAGAAGAGGTTTCCGAACTCAAGGCCCGTCTTGATTATGAAAGAAGAATTCACAAGGAAGAGGTTTCCGAACTCAAAGCCCATTTGCAAGAGCTCACCGACAGCAAAGCAAAGTTCAATGATAAAGCATGCTCAAGTGGCCCGACCCTCAAAAGCTACAAAGGTACCACCAACAACCGAGTTTTCACTCCTCTCCAAGGAGTAACCCAAGCCGAAGCATTTGAAAATTTGGTGGCAAGTGGAAAGGTCAAGCCTTTGGAGGGGTACAAGCCGAAGACGATACCGAAGAATCATGCATATGGTGAATGGTGCGGCTACCACAAGCATAGTGGCCATACTACCGAAGGGTGCTTCCTTCTCCGAAACATCATCCAGATTTGTTCGACAACGGCGAATTTACTATGGGTGAAGAGCAACCTTTAAAGAGTGCCAACATGCAAGAACTCATCAAAGAAGAATGATTTGGTTTCGAAATGGGGCTTCTACAAGAAATCATGCCACAAGGAGACTACAACGACAATGGGGACTACAACAACAATCTCCGTTTCTCTTTCTCTACCTAGTAATAGGAATTAAAAAAAAAAAACAAAGAGTCAAAGTCCTCTTAAGTGTGCATTAAGTTTTCTTTGTCCAATTAATGTGAAATTTTGAGTCAAGTCTCATCATCAAATAAAAGTCGTTCTTGTCCTCATACACTCTTCCAAGTTGTTCAATCTAATTCTTGGCAAAATGATGAAAAGATATCTAAACGAGTTTTGGAATGAAGGCCATCACTTGAACGCCTAGGGGCTAAACATTGTGACGAAGGCAACATCATCAACGGGCAAAATCAAGACAAACAAGGTGGAGCAACAAGCATGGAGAAAAATCAAGCAAAGTTTTCAAAGGGGGATCAAAAAAAAAAAAAAAAAAAAAAAAAAAGCTCGCTAGGTTGAAATCATCAAATCAACCTAGGCAAAAGTTAGAGCACAAAAAAAACAATCCACCTCAATCAAAGAAGATCAACATCATCATCCACCAACAAAGGACGAAACGACGAAGCAACAATTCCATCACGACGAATGGAGAATCCACAAGAACTACGGTGACCTGAGCCTCTACACTGGAGGAACGTAGGCAACCTGCGGGTTCGGTCTCATGCAAGAAAGAAGATATGTTTAGCCCTAGAGCGTTATGGTGATTGGCCTTCATCTCGAACTTGTCAAGACATCTTTGTACGATTCATTTGCCAATGAATTAATCACCAAAAAGATTGAACAACTTTCTTAGATTTGGAATCATTTCGCGCTCCTTGTCGAGTCTAGGGACTTCTATTCTTTCTGCATACTCCCAATTCCTTGCAATCAAATTGGGGCTTTCCTTCTCTTCTCTCTTAATTACTTACTTGCCTTCGCGAGTCATTCAATTCAATAAAAAATACATGTCAATACTAGGGACACTTCCCTAGTCAAGTCAATGTCACTTATCATTAGTGACAAAAGGTCTCCACCGCAAAATCACATGTCTTATCTCCTCAGCTAGAGTCAATGCACACTTCCTCATCAATTAAGTCAAAAAAAATAAAAAATGATGAAGACGCAAAAGTGATGCCCGCTAGATTGAAAACCCGAAAGGGCGGTCTAGGCAAAAAACAGGGTGCGTCATAAAAAAAAATGAGAGAGTGAGAGAGAGAAGGGAAAGAGAAATGGAGATCCCCGGCCTCTAAAGAAGACAAGTTCTACATTGAATCTCCTCAGCAAGTCAATTCCCCACCGAGTCAACTTTGGGATTGCAAAAGGCTCGACAAGATATAGCACCATCAAAGGTTGTCTTGGGTTATTGGTATCATTCTCCAGCAGTATGCATTCTTGGGTTCATGAAAAGAAGGCCGTGGTAACCAAGACCCATCCGAGAACGAGCCCATCACAAAAGGGCACGAGGTTGCACAAATAACCCATAGCTAGTCAATTGGCTTGGGCAGCAAATAGCAAAAACATGTGTCTCAGTTTTCAAAGCTTCTTCAAGTATGTGCTTCTAAAGTACGCCGAAAGGCTCCCGAGAAATGGAGTAGCTCTTGCCATATCCTCTCATGTTTATTCCCTCACACGAGGACGAATCACTCTTGCTTTGCTCAACAAATGGTGACGCCCTAGGGGCTATGTGGCTCAAGAACAAGAGATTCTTTTGCTTCATTTGACAATTAATACGCCCTAGGGGCTATGCTCAAGAAAGATGTGTGAGACTATCCTCAAAGTCCCTCAAAAAGGGATGTCAAAAAAGCCCTCTTGTCATGTGTGCCTGTGCTCGTTCCCCCAATCAAGGATGGACCTTTCTCGCAATCAATGATGGCACTCCAAGGGCTACGGTCAAGTCTTAAAGGCTCCCTCGGCAAAGAGCAATTAACTCCCCAGCAGTATCCCTAGCCAAGTCATGTGCAACATTGGAAGCTTCCTCAATTCGGCACCGAAGGTCTCCAATGGCTTCGCAATCTACAATCTTTTGGGCTACGGCATTACAATAATTCAAGCAAAAGGCAGTGTTAGGGCTTCGCGACCGATAGTCTTTTGGGCAACAATACTCGAGCAAGTGCAATGTGGAATAGTCCTATGGCTCCATGAAAGAGATCAAGCTTCAAAGGGTCTCTCAACACTTCAAGTCAAAGGCCTCTTGGTTCTAAATGAAGACTCCGATGTTATGAATGAAGTTGATGATTTTTGTTAGAACTCACAGCGAGATTTTGAAGGAAGTCTTAGAGAAAAGGAAAAAGATTCAATATGGTAAACTCTAATCAAAACAGAGTTATAGCGGGAAATGCCACGGCCAATCCCAATATTTCTGCAATTCAGCACCCCCTTCTCCAAGATCAAAAGCACAAGGTGCAGCTCAGATAAAGTTGGGCCACAGCACTAGTTGCATCCGAAGATCCGTCATTAGTTCAACTCAAGAAGAGTTAAGCAAGCATACTCATTTGAGACTTTATCACGCCAAGACCTTATCCTTCGCGACCTCGACGGCACCGCAAGACATTACTGCATCCTTTGACATAAGCCCTCAGCCATTTGGGTATCGACCACAATGAGGCCATTCATCTCCCCAGTAAGAGCAAGAAGGAGATCTCTATCAAGAATTCTACCAAACGGTACATCCGCTCTCAATGCCGAGCCAATCACGAGATAATTTGGGGCTTTACAATAAAAGGTCTTCACATCCGCCATCTACAAGCCCACGACACTTGGGGCTTTGCAATCTCTCGAAGCTTGGCATCAACGATCTCCTCTTGGGGCTTGCTCACTACAACAACAAAGGGCGATTTACTCGAATGGGCCAAGAGCTGATTTATCTTGGAGCTATGCAAATCCCTCAAAATTGGCATCAAAGGCATTCTAGGGGCTTTACAATCAGCAACCCCTCATCTCGGTATCAAAAGCCTTTTGAAGCCCCATAATCGACAAATCTCTTGGGGCTAGACATCAATCTTCGTTGGGCACACCAGCGACAACAGAATTCAAGCGAGGCAATCCGAACTTCGACTGAGCATGACTTGATCTTGGGTTGGCTTTACAAACACACAATGGCTAAAATGGTTCACCCACGAACTAAAAAAAAAAAAAAAAAAGATTTTTTATTTCTTTTTCTCCTTCTATGTGCAAAATTATGTGCTTTACTTTGCTTTGCTCCTAGCCTCTCCTCCAGCGTTCTCCATCATCCTTGAACTACGCTGGTCTGATTCTCTTAAAGGGATACGTAGGCAGCCTTTGGCACGACCAACCCATCATTCAGAGTACCATCTCGCCAACCCAACATCAAGGGCATTCTCTCATCAACATCTAAAGAATGGACATTCTCCATCAAAGCATCCTCCGCGGACATCAAGAATCCATCTCCACTCAAGCGGCAATGGTAAGTAAAGGTATGAATACATCCAATGCTTTCCTCAAAATCACACCGCACACAAGATCACTTTCTACATTCTTACTTCTCTCTCATTACAAATGTGCTTTCAAGATCACATCACACCACGGGCACAATTTCTCTCAATCATCATATTTCATGCATGTCCCTGCACAAGCACATATACCTGCAAAGCACATAATAGGTACCACCGCAAAGCCAAACAGCATCCGCTACTCAAGGCACTTCATCCCCAACAGAAAGTGATTCACACGTCATCAGCAACCAAGCATTCCCCAGCAGATTTCAACCATCAACTCGCTCGCAAACGAGAGCGTGTATCAAATCACTCGCAAACGGGAGCGTTTTCTACCAACTTGCTCGCAAATGGGGGCATGTTATCTCAGACAGCTAGCAAACGGGGGCATGTTATCTCACACAGCTCGCAAACGGGAGCGTGTATCAAATCGCTCGCAAACGGGGGCGTTTCCTATCAATTTGCCCACAAACGGGGGCATGTTATCTCTGACATCTCGCAAACGAGAGTTCGTCATCAACCGCTCGCAAACGGGAGCGTTTTCTATCAACTTGCTCGCAAACGGGGGCATGTTATCTCACACAGCTCGCAAACAGGAGCGTGTATCAAACCGCTCGCAAACGGGAGCGTTTTCTATCAACTTGCTCGCAAACGGGAGCATGTTATCTCAGACAGCTCGCAAACGGGAGTTTGTCATCAGCCACTCGCAAACGGGAGCGTGCATCAAACCACTCGCAAACGGGAGTGTGTTATTAAGCCGCTCACACAGAGAGCGCACCCCCATCTTTCACAATTCCCCTCTTTCTTTAAATTGTGGCCGTGGTGGGCCGCCTCAAGCCACCACACATTTTTAAAAATTTTGTGGCCGTGGTGGGCCGCCTCAAGCTACCACACCTTTTTAAAAAAATTTGTGTCCGTGGTGGGCCGCCTCAAGCCACCACACATTTTTAAAAATTTTGTGGCCATGGTGGGCCGCCTCAAGCCACCACACCTTTTTAAAAAAAAATTTGGCCGTGGTGGGCCGCCTCAAGCCACCACACCTTTTTGAAATTTTGTGGCCGTGGTGGGCCGCCTCAAGCCACCACACCTTTTTAAAAAAAAATTGTGGCCGTGGTGGGCCGCCTCAAGCCACCACACCTTTTGAAATTTTCTGGCCGTGGTGGGCCGCCTCAATCCACCACACCTTTTTAAAAATTTTGTGGCCGTGGCAGGCCGCCTCAAGCCACCACACCCTTTCCATCCGCGAAAGCCGCTCACACAGGGAGCGCACCCCTATCTCTAGCAATTTCAAATTACTGCTTTCATCGAGTCTTTGCTTTCTTTTCTTTCTTTTTCTTTGTCGATGTCCTCGACGGGTGTTTTTACTTTCGTCGACGCGTTTTGCTTTGCAATCCACGTCGCCGAGGGGCTCTGTAGACACACCGCCTTGGACCTCTCACCCCGATTGCATACAAAGTTTTTATATTTAACTTATTTTTGTTGATTTCTGTTACTTCGGTTAAGTTCCTAACTGATTCCGTTAGTTTTGGACTAAACTGCATAACAGAGTTAACTTTAGAGTCTTTTCTGTCATTCTGTCCTTCTCTGCCGCGGGCGCTTCCGGGACTGTTAACGGGATGCGCGCGCGTCTCGCCCCAAAAGCGGAACTCGCGCGCTTCCCACTTTGGCAGTAACGGATTGCACCTTATTTCCCTCCCTTTTCTTATTTACAAACATCTTTTCTTGATCACAAAAACCATCTTTTCACATCCACATTCATCCCCCCTTTTCTCATTAACTCTCAATCCCAAATTCTAAGCCTTTTCCCAAAAACTAATATTTCTTTCATTTATTATTTGATTTCTTTTATTTTTCTTTTATTCATTTATCATATTTGTGATTGGCCCATTATATTTCACATGGAAGACCAATTTCCCTCCATCATTTCCCTCTCTTTTTTACCTATAAAAACCATCATCTTCTACCTTGGAAAGGGACTTCTTTTTGGACCTCATTTTTTTGGGACTTGGAACTTTCTCTCTACACAAATTCTATATCATTTTCCCTACACAAATTCTCCCAACAAGAGTTTTACACAACGAAACTCTACACAAATCTCTACACAACAACATCATTTTCAAGTCCAAGTTTGAAGTCTTCTTTCTAAAGGTACAAGTCTTCTTTTTTTTATTCTATTCATGTTCTAGTCAATGTATGCAATCCCCATTAATGGGACATGACCAACATGACTACTTCACATATTGAAGTTAGTTAAGGTTATCTCCCTACATTTTAATCTCAACTTTAATTCACCATGTTAATTTCTCTTCATCTCTTAATGTAATTCTTTAACATTACTTGACACATGTAATCTTTATCATTAAATAAATAAAACAATTTTATTTTATTTCCCCTTTATTTCCCCTTTTCTTCTCATCACAATTGTTAGCATATTTCTATTTAATTAATTGAAGGACATGTAAATATTAGAACACCAATAGTAGCAAGACCCGCGTAAGCGGGGCGGAGTGGGTGTTTAAGTACTTCCCACTCCGTCACCTAACCCCCGAACCCTTCTCTCCCGAATCTCTGGTTTTGTACATAAATTAGGCTATTTCTAGGTTTTTCTTATGTTCCTTTAAAAACATAGGTGGCGACTCTAAACAATCTAAAACAAGTTAGACATCCTAGGATAATTCACCGCTCTAGCCAAGCTGTGGTTTCCCAGGGTATCTACAGATAGAGAGGCATCAATCATCACCGTACCGATCACAAACCAATGGAGCAGTCGAAGCTGCTAATAAAACCATAGAGACCATCATCAGATAAATGGCTAAGACTGGCAGAGACTGGCCTGAAAATCTACCTTTTTCACTCTGGGGCTACCGTACCTCAATCCGTACTGCCACCGGTGAAACGCCATACACCCTAGCCTATGGGATGGAAACAGTGTTACCAATCGAATTAGAAGTACCGTCGCTAAGGGTTCTCCTATAAAACCAAGTAAATTAAGTCACATGGTTGAACAACCGTTACGAACAACTAGCCCTGCTAGATGAACGACGACTTTGAGCCACCGAGCATATCCAAGCATATCAACGAACAATGGCCCGAGCATTCAACAAGAAAGTCAAATCCAAAAATATCAAAGAAAGGGACCTTGTCCTACGCGAACATCGTCCTGGACCATTCAACCCCATGGGAAAATGGGGACCAAGATGGATAGGTCCTTAAATAGTCAAGAAGATCTTCTCTGGAGGAGTGGTACAACTCGTAGACCTAGATGGAGATCGACTGTCAAAGCCCGTCAACATGGACAAGCTGAAGAAGTACTACTCATAGCTTCATCCCCTAGTTCAGAAAAAGAGCACAAGAAAAGAAGCCCGCTAGATTGAAAACCTGAAAGGGCGGTCTAGGCAAAGCCAGGGTGCATATAGAAAAAAAAAAAAAAAAAAAATATAATATATATATATATATATATATATATATATATATACGAGACATCCATGTCTCGTACGAGACAAGCAAACAAACAGCAGCAGACACACATTTTCTCTTTCTTGAAGAAGAACTACGATGACCTGAGCTCCTTATTTAATTGGTGTAAAAGGAGAACGTAGACAGCCTTTTGGTCCGGTCTATTTAATAAATAAAAATCAAAATCTTATTTTTTTATTAATTGAATGCATTTCAAGAAAACAATAGGAAAATTTCCAACATGAGCTACCAACTTGCAAAAGAAAAATAAATAAAACACTAAAAATCAAAACTTTGGTCTATCTAAAGCAATCTCTCGATACTCTCAAAGATCTATTTCTTCCTTGACTTAGTAGGGGCTTGACCACGATCCGCCTTGTCTTCCCTCTTCTTCTTGTACCAAGGTATCTAGAAACCGGGAGGAACATCAAGTCTGCTGAACACTGAGGGAGTCAATCTCGTGAACACATGAGGCCTATCAACAGCTTGCAATTTACCGGGAAGTCCATCCGCTCTCTTCTCATAAAAGTCACTATCCAGAAAGTCTTGAGTAGCATCCACACTGACATTAGAAGGATCCTCCTTAGCTTCCTTCTTCCTCAAGGTCAAACTAGGCACGAATTGGTCCCCCGACAGAGGACGACGAATCTCATCAATACCCTCGGCATTGAGACGGAGCTCCTTGAGGAGCCAATCCAAATATTTATCTGTTAGATAAATTCTCCCTCCATCATGACAGAGATTGGTCCAATGGTCTATGGTGGTGCCCTGCCCCCAAGCACGAGCCAAACTCGCATCAAAATCTGAGTCCATGAAAGATACGTCTCGAGAACGTCCCCCTAGGACAAAAGTGTCCTGTCGCTGACCGAACTGTCGCATCACCCTTCGAGCAAAATAAAAGGAGGAATCTCTCAAACCCAGAAGAAAGACTCTTTTATATCCATCGGTACTAGCCACAAACTTCTTCACCTTCCAAAAAGGTGGACACCAAGCAATGTCATTGGTCTCCGCTTTCGCAAAAAGATGGGCCCACTCCTCAATACTAAGGTCTTTCACTAACAATCTCCGCCTATGGAAAGTATAAGGAGAATACTCGGTCGGAGGACTCAACAATCTAAAGTGTTCTCGAAGCCAAATGGTCAACAACAATGGACTTCCCTGAGTCATGGAGCTGGTTCGGTGCAACTCATCAAGACCATGAAGGGTCTCCCCTAAGATAAGAGGAAGAATGTTGAACGCCCGCCCTCTAGCTTGCAAAACAATGTCCACGAGCTCCGTGCCCGCCATTCCACACTTGCTCATGAAAAGCACGTTCCGAAATAAGCACAAAGCCAAGAGGCAACACTGAGAATCCACTCCAAGAATGCGTGTCACGTGACCCTTAAATCTCTTTGGCAAAGCGGAGAGATCGACATAGCGGTTGTGGATGTAACTCTTTGCTTCATGAAGACCTATGCTCAATAAATCCCCAAGAGACTCCGACGGTACCTTATCATGCTTAGGAACCGCAATCACACCGGTCAATGGCACATCCAAGATAGTCGCCAACTCCTCCACGGTGGGAACCATCTCATTAAGTGAAAAGTTGAAAACATGGGTCGAAGGATCCCAAAAGAGTGCTACTCCCTTCAAGAGATTCCAATCTGGATTTAAGTTCTTCAAAGTAAAAAGGATCTTGAACCCAAACATCTCCATGAATCTCTCTTGACAAGACTTTATGAAAGAACGAACAAACATAGCCAAGTCATCCTTATAACGCTCCACCGATTCCGAGTCTAAAGAGAATTCATCGACGATCATTGATGAAGGGACGGACTTGCTTGGGGCCATTGGGAGCAAAAGGTTGAGAATTTAGCTATAAACGGAGAGTTCCCAGAACTGATTTGAAGCTGCATGGAATTCTAGGATGGACTAGAGGTCTTTATATATGAGTTTGTATACCAAATCCTTGAGGAAAAAGGAGAAACTGTCCCAGATTAGAAGGATAGCTCGTACGAGACATCGATGTCTCGTACAAGACATCTCTCCAGTTCAGACAACAATGATTCTGCTCAAAATTCAGGCTGTCCAACATGTCAAAAACATGTCTCAAGCACCTCAAAAACGCACAACGCACCCAAAATAGCTCATACATCATATACAAATGGCCCAACGCGAATCCATCTCAAAAAGAATCCCATGGTTGACCAACCGGGAATGAATCGAACCATTATACAGTTAGAAGCAAAACTAAAATTGAAAAAATGTATGTGCTAGAGTTAGAACCTACTTGTTGCACAGGTACAAACCAAAAGAAAAGGAAAAATTGTCTTCGCCTACACTGGCAACTACTACATCAACAAAAATGAAAGAGGAGACGGGGAACCCTATCTACTCCGGCATCAAAATAAAGGAAGACGTCGCCACTGCCGCATCATCACTCGTCCGTTCGAGGTCTCTTCCCACAAGTAACTGACTCTGCAGTCTGGCGAGCCAACCGGCCTAAGAGCCCCCACAGTGTCGCTCTTCACTCTCTTGGCATAGGCCATAAACTGGACAAGCCATCCCATGACCTCTTTATACTCTGCAATGGGCACCTGTTGAAGGGAAATAAATGAAAATATCAAAATCCTCAAATAAATGATAAGCATAGATATGAAATGGTAAAGTGACGAAAAATGACAAAAGAAAGTCATGAGTTATAACATAGTCGTATCAGCAGGAGGTATGAGTCCCTCTGGCATATCATACCCAGCGGGAAGATTCTCGACACTCTCCACGCCATCAGCCATGATGTAAGTAAATAATGCTGGTCCAAGCTGTGGACGGAAAGAGACATGAATAACCCCCTGAGCATGAGCCTGGTCACCCTCCATGATCAGTCGAGGCATAAGACGAGTCAGAAAATCCTGATAATCCGCCTCGAGATGCATGAGGTTGAAGGTGAACTGACCAATCATGAGGTCCTCTCTCTCATCATCCCCAATGGCATAGGAGTCAAGCATATAATCCGGAGGATCCAATGGGACAATAAGGTCTAGCCTGCCCCCATCCTGCTGACGAGAGACTCGCTCTCCCAAATAAAAGCATCCCCCACCAAGGCCGATCATCAACAATCTCAGGCCTGCGTGCCCATAAGTATGGTCGATCCCCAAACTCCTCCAAGGAAAAAGAGCGGTACCAACCTCTGGGATGACTACCCACTCATCAAGATACCGCCGCATATGCTCCACAGGAAAATCTTACCCCTCAGCTTGCTCATCACGGGTATCTCTGTTATCCCTGCGCAACCTCAACGTATCCGGAAACTTGATATTGTTATCCCGGAGATCAAAGTTGTAGAGGCCAAACATGGCGTAACCCCAAGACTGCAAGAGACACGGAAATTGTCTACACACAATGGCTAAAATAAGAATGCTACCGAGACAAAATGAACTGGAGCTGAAATAATAAGGGAATACAGTAAAGAACGAGTATTGTACCTCCCAAGCATAGCTGTAGCCACATAAGCCATCGTTCGCACGATCATGCGAACTCCCATCCATGGCTACGTAGCAGTAAGCCAAGCCAGCCAAACCTCAACTGGCATCGGTAATGAGCTGCATATCCCTCAAGCAACTCAGAAGAGTGAACAAGGCAGTTGACGTGTGGTTGGTAAACATCGTCTCATAAAATGCCCACCATAAGAAGCCACGGACAGCTATAATACGGGTGTTGATAACCGCATCTGACTCTTATTGGTGGCGATATAAGTACCCACCTTATCCCTAAAGGGATTGTGAGGGACACCCTTGCCCAGAGTACGCACGGTAAAACCCAAAAGCTGCCTCATATCATCATCACTAGGAAAGAAATCCGTGTCAACCTCAATCGGATCACCAGTGATGGGAAGCCCAGTAATGGCATGGAAATCGATCGGAGTCATTGTGACCTCACCCCACCTTATATGCATCGTGTGGGTACTATCCCACCAACGCTCCCGTATAACCTGGAGCATGTGGGTGTTCCTCCGCTCACCCACCAGACCATCAAAGAAGGGTTTGAGCCCCATGTTCTCAATCTCCTCCTTCAAATCACCATTGAGAGTTCCCCACTTCTCAATGACCGATCTCATGCTTCCCCTACAGTTGTTGACTACCTTGTATGACTGCAAGAACAAAGACAAAAGTGGCGAATGTTAGAAAAATCGGTAAAATCCTCATTTAAGCATTTTACCCAAAACCGCAGAATCGCCTAGAACGTCAGTCAAAATCATATACAGTACTATACTACATTGATTATCAACATCAACAAGGATGAAATTCCATCAAAAGATTAGCCACGCATAATAAACCCTAGCAACGACAATTCTAGGCGAAAACTTGACAAAAGTTGACAAAATCAACTGCGAAAGCACCAAATTGAGGCATGCAACAACGAAATTGACATGGAAACTCAACAAAAGGAAGAGATACTTACCCTCCTTGTCCGAATGGCGTGAGAAATATGCTCCCCGGGGAACGGGCATAGCTCATCCGTCCTCCACACCTTGCCCTTCGTGTGCCTACCAAAGAGGTGCTCCTTATGTGATCGATTTGCACAGGCCATTGGAAGAGGTTGGAAATCTTTTAAACTTGAGAAAAATGGAGATTTTTGGGAAGAAAATCATCTAGGGTCAAAGAACTCTCAAAAATAAAATGAGAAAAGTAAGTTTGAACTCACAAACCAGCGTCTGATATAGCTGGTCTGCGCAAAAACAAGGATGCCTCGTATGATACATACATACCTCGTACGAGGTATCTCTCAGAAAATTCCAGAAAACCCTGTTTTCTTGGAAAATTCCAGAAAAGCCCTACTTTTAACAAAAATGTCATAAAAAGCCCTGCTTTGACTAAGAGGTCGAATCTGAACCCGGTTCAAGATGGAACATTGAGTCATCATCAAAAGAATATTTTCATAATTGGAACAAATGAAGTTGTTTCTCAATACGAATCTATTCTCACCACGCATCCAAGATCATGGGTGAGCAACAAAAATCTACATCAACATACTTTAATCCCGCAACTGTCATCAAGACGTAAGTTAATGACAAGGGATTTACATCGCTGGGAATCCCACAACTGTTATCAAGACGTAAGTTAGTAACACAGGATTCACACCCTTCGGAGTCCCATAATTACCATCAAGGTGTAAGCTAATGACATAGGATTCACATTTTCAATGGAAAGGAAGTCTCGTTGGAAGGAGAAGAAAGGTCTGAGTAATTGGCGTCTCCAAATCCCAAATCCCATTATTGTTATCAAGGCATAAGCTAATAATATAGGATTCACCCCATTTTCAATGGAAAGGAAGTCTCATTGGAAGGAGAAGAAAGGTCCGAGTAATTGGCGTCTCCAAACTGGAACCTGCGTTGCAGTGTTCGATGAAGGGTATCTAAAGACACCTTGTAGCCATTGAGGCACAAAAATAAGCACCTCTATGGTTACTATGGCACCAAAGACACCTTATGGTCATCAAGGCACAAAAATAAGCACCTTGTGGTCATTCTGGCACTGTGGCACCTTCATCTAAAGACACCCTGTGGTCACTGAGGCATAATGTAAGCACCTCTATGGTCACTCCGGCATCAAAGCACCCTAAGGTCACTGAGGCATAATGTAAGCACCTATATGGTCATTCCGGCATCAACAAAACTGAAGGTGACTCGTCATCAGCAACAGGGTATATTCAGAATTGGGTCGAGGACATTGATTCCTCAGCATGGGTTACTCTCTAAACTCTAAGCTTTCCTTACTGCAGCATTGCTTTCAAAAATGATTTTCAAAATACCTCAAGCGACCGTTTTTTGCGTATTTTTGGAGTCGAACTACGTTTCGTCTGATTTCCTTCTAAGGAATACGTAGGCAGCTTTCTAGCACGACCATTCTAAATGGTGTTTTTTCTATCGATGACGTTACTTCTTTCATAAGTATCGTCCCCGAGGGGCTATGTAGACACCCCATTTTGAACGTTCATTCATAATTACACTATTCATCATTTGTCATTTAAGGAATAAAGCAACTAATAACCTTAAACTAGGATCACTCTCTACCAAAACATTCCTAACACCCTCATATCAACCTCTCAAGGGCAACCCACGAAATTGATCAAGCCATAACATGATTCAAGCCAAGCTTTTTAGATCATCAAGGCCTTTTGTCAAGGCCATCCATAGGATTCTCGAAAAATGCTTAGGTAACTCCTTTGTTTTCTCTCTTCTCATCTCCTTCTTTGCTTTGAAGTAGTGTGATTCTATCAAAAGGATCAGCCTAGAGCCTCTCCAATCCATGGAGATGGTCTCGAAGCACATGATCCGACATTCCAAATAAATAAGAGATTATTTATTTGGCTTCCTTTGTACATGTTTTGCATAATTTTAAGATGATGATGATGATTTCATAGCAAGACCAATCCTAGATTGGGTGGATTGGGTGCTCCTTGACCTTCCCAATCCATTACTTAGCCCCCGAACTCAAGATCTCACGGTCCGTGTTCCGTTAAACATGGTGGCGACTCACAACAAATCGAGCAACAATCAAGTCCTTACAATCAAACCAACCCCTAAACAACGGCGAAAAGGACGCACGCTCACAACTACTTTTCTTAGATATTGAGTTCAAAAAGAAAATGAGATACACCTAACAAATGACAATTTTACCCATGTCTTTGAGAATTTATCTATTTGAATGTCAGTATAAAAAATTAGGGTTGACTTGCAAGCCAATAACGTTAAAGTATGAGGAGAGTGAACAATCAAAAATCTTTTTGATAAAGTTTAAGCCGTTTATCAAAAATTAATGAGACCATTCATTTATGTGTAGAGATTAGTTAATATACCATATTTGGTTTATTTTTAGATGAACGTAAACTTTAGTGGTTCATTCGTTGAAGATATTGTTATACATTCGATATAAATTTCATGATCTTTAACATGTTTTCAACCTTTGAAATTATATGGCCTATAATTGTAACTGAAGTGGTAATTGCTTAAGTCATAATAGTTTGATTTTGTTAATTTAGTGTTATGGATTATCAATATGACTATTGGAAACCTTCAAAATTTAATAATATATTAAAATTAATTATTAATGAACAAATTATTTCTCACAATAAATTTAGTATTAACTTTTGACCTTTCAATTTTCTATTCTAGATTATATATATGAGTATTGCATCTATATAAGATGACTATAAGTAGAATTGGTTTTTTATAGTATTTTAAAATAATAAATTAAAGATAATAGTATCCTATATAGTTACTAATAAAATTAGCTAAAATAGCCACTTAGTTGTAGGGGCAATGCTGACATCGCTTCATGAGACGTAAGATTTGGTTAATTAATATTATAAATAATAATGGTTAATATATATAATAACTATTATAATTACTAATAATATTAATAATAAAAGTTAACTTATACAGTAACTAGTATGGTTAACTAATGTTATTTCTAGTATTAGTTAACTTATATATATAGTAACTATAATAGTTAACTAATACTATTAATGGTAACAGTTAACTTTTATAGTAACTATCATTGTTAACTAATACTACTAATAGTAATAGTTAACTTATATAGTAACAATTATGGTTAACAAATACTATTAATAGTAATAGTTAACTTATATAGTAACTATTATGGTTAACTAATACTCCCTCCGTCCCGGTTTAAGGTTCTTAGTTTGATTTTGCACGCTTATTAAGGAATCAAGGCAAAATTGAGTCAAGAATAGTAGTGGGTGGAGGATAAAATTGTCCATTCATAATGCAAGTGGGTGAAAAGTAGATGGGTAAGTGATGGAATTTTTGTAATATATGAACTTTATGAGGACAAGAATGTCCAATACACTATTCATCATTTGCCATTTAAGGAATAAAGCAACTAATAACCTTAAACTGGAACATACCAAAAAGGAAAGTAAAAACCTTAAACTGGGACGGAGGGAGTACTATTAATAGTAATAGTTAACTTAAATAGTAACTATTATGGTTAACTAATATTATTAATAGTAATAGTTAACTTATATAGTAACTATTATGGTTAACTAATACTATTAATAGTAATAGTTAACATATATAATAACTAATATCTTTAACTAATACTATTAGCTAATAAAAAGAATATCAAAAGTCACTTAAAGTTTAAGGTGGTGATGACATGGCTTCACCAAAAGCAACCTTTAGCAAAAAAATGTCCATGTGACCTATATAATAACTAATATCTTTAACTAATACTATTACCAAATAAAAAGAATATCAAAAGTCACTTAAGTTTAAGGTGGTGATGACATGGCTTCACCAAAAGCAACCTTTAGCAAAACAATGTCCACGCGGCGAATCTACATCCCTCCGCCTCAGCTTTTAATATATATAGATTTTAGTTGTTGCACAATTAATGTTGTTTGATTCATTTTGAATATAAAATATTTTAGTTATGATTTATTTCTTGTACAATGTTGTACATACATATAATGTATGTGTATTCATTACAAAAGTAATAATAATGATTGTCGATCTCGAGCTTAACGAGCCAAGCCGAGCTAGATTCGAAAGCAAAAAAAACAGTACGTGTTAACGAGCTTATCGAGCCGAGCTCGAGTTATTTATGAATTAAACGAGCTGAACACGAGCCTAGCTCGAGCAAAGCTCATCGAACAAATGATCGGAACACGAGCCGGCTCGATAAAATTTTGAGCTGGAAAACTCGGTTCGAGCTCGAGCTCGAATAGAACTTTGAGCCCATTTGAATCGAAATTTAACGAGCCGAGCCCGAACCGGGCTCGAACAGGCTCGGTTCGTTTAACATCCCTACTTCCGCCACCACCTAGGGATAGCCAAACCGAATTAGAACCGGACCAGAATAGCCAAACCGGATCGGAACCGTAACCGAAAATCCCAGAACCACCTTGAACCTTGACAAAAACCGGAACCGTGTGAACCGGAACCGTTTGTAGCACGGTCCGGTTCCGGTTCATCCCCTCTGAAAACCGTGAACCGCCTAGAACGAACCGGAACCGTTATCAAAACCATTAGAAACCCATAAAAAACCGTCAAAATCGTTATATTTCTAACGCTTTCATCAAAATTAACCGTTACTAATGAACATTGACAAGAAAAGTTGAGGTTTGACTGGTTTTTTATTCAAATTCAGTGAATTAAAATTATAAAATTTGTTGAGTATATAAAAGAAAAGAGAGACGGACTGTTGGTGTTGTATGCTCTACGCACGTTATTTGAACGATTAATGTTATCACTTGTTTTATGCTTTAATAAAGATATTGAATGTTTGATTATTATATCCTTTGCATGTTTATTATAATAATCCCCATCCCTAATAATTATGATTAATTATTAGTATAAGTTTAATAGATAATCATATGATGATTATGCGTATGGGATACAATTATACTTATGGGTATTTGTTGGCGAACAAATACTGGACTGACCCCTATGAGATTTATGTCATGGTCACAATGTCATAATTAAGTCTCATATAGTTAAATCACTTGAATCTTTAGACCTGAGGTTATTACAGTCTTCCACTTGATGAACATTATGTTTGACATATTCAAACGTTACCTTTAAACGGGTAGCTATAAAGGATATGATTAGCATGATTGGAATCATGGAGGGAAAGGAAATAAACCAAGATGGAATTTGTTCCTCTTCCGAGAGATGTCAAGCTTGGGCCCCTAGATGAATAGTATTGATGAAATGCTCGGCCGCGCTCAAATGAATTGATTGGATCAATATCATTTGTGTCATCAATATATTCGGAATCGAGAAATCATTGAACAAGTAAGTTGATCATTGACCATGGCTTTCATTCAATAGACATCGTGTAACAAAGAGATTGTGATATGTTCTATTTAGGAAACTTTGGATTTCAAAGTTATACTAATTGGGAAGTCATAATGGCTTGCTAGAGTCCTCTTATGACTTACGAGGTTTGAATGGTTCGGACTCGTTGCCAACTTAGTATAATCCTATTGGGTCACACACGCAGAACGGATAATTAAAAGGAGCAAAAAAGAGAAAACTGGGGAGGCCATCCGTACGGCTGGCCTGGAGCCATACGGCTGCCAAGGAGCCGTACGGCTTATGTCCCGTAAACCAGTTTATTTTAAGTCAATTCTTGTTCGACAAGAATACCTAAGTCCTAAAGGGTTTTGGAAACCTCTTGTATATACTATGTACAGCCGGGAATTGTTCCCATGATGTTGATTTGATCAATTCCAAACTCTTTCTTGGAGAAAGAAAATACACATAATATACTTGGGTTATTAAGCTTGATTTGTCGCGACCCCGAACCCCGCGGGCCCGAGACCGCGATCTGGACGTCGACTTAAAACCAAAACTCTAAAATATAGAAGTTAAAAATTTCATTTTGAACCAAAAGATGATAACACAAATTTTTACAATTCCAAGATTAAATCAAGAAAATACATCTAACATAAGCTCCACCGCTTATACCCAAAAAAATAAAATATACAATTCTTAATGACGTCAGTAATGGTAAAACTATCCCCAAAAGGTTATACATTTAAATAATGTAAACCGATCCATAACAACCTGCCCCAAAATCTCAATCCTCTCGACGTCCGCCTCGATCCGCGAATCCTAATCCTTTTCCTCCTGGGGGGGGGGTTAAGGAAAACAAAGATGGAAATAAACGGGGTGAGATAAAATCTCAGTAAGTTACTAATGCAACTACATGACATGCTAATGTGTAATAACCAATAATAATAATCTCACGTAGCACATAGCAATTAAAAATTAACAGATAGCAGCGGAAATAAACAAGTAACAAAGGATACTGAACCAAGGTTTCCCAAAAGGGGTGAATCGATCTGATCAATATTAACAGAACCGCATCGAAGAGCAGCTACAATAAACAGCATCAAGAGCTAAAGAAGCCGGTTCAGAAACCGAATATCCAATAACCGATCACCGATAACCCATCGACCATAGCAGCATAACCAGCTGGAGAGAACCTCGGTAGCATAACAACTGAAGAGGACCCCGGTCAGAACCAACCAACAACCAATAATCGATGAACGATAGCGGGAACGGGGTACATGACACAAAGTCATTACCCAAACTCTATAATACTCACCAAAGGGAGTTCAATATCATCCCAACTATGGCCAGTAGAAGGGGAACGGGAACGAGTGAAGAACATTATAAAGGACTTGGTTCAGGAGCCATTATAATCCTCTCACTAAACATCATGTTAACAAAGTACCAGCTGGACTTCCAAATAAATGCTAAGTAATAAATACTAGCTAAATTAAACAACTTAGGGTTCCAAAGTAGGGAACCACACCAATTAAATCACCATAAAGATGCAACGGGTACTCATGAAGAGTTTAACAACAACGATAACAAGAGTTTCTAATGAAGATCACAACAACGATAAACGGAATTTCTCATAAAGAGCACAACAACAATGATTATTACCAAAAGACCCTAAACATTTACTCATAAAGATATACTAGGACTATGAACTCATCCATCTCATCACACCTGAAATTCCAAGGTAGGAAATCAGAATGAATACACCTTAAGGTTAATCAAACCGTAAGTACTCAATTGCCAAAACACGCTTTACCTCCGTCCTTAACGAACCAATCCTAAACACCCCAAACGAATCTAAAAGGTTACCCTTTTTAACATGATTGCAACCGGACTAAACCCTACACTTTGGTGTTCAATAACAACCCTCTAGGTACAATAGGACATCGCCTAAAACCTAGACCAAGTTTTACTCGAAATTCAATTCGTTTAGAACCATCACGAACACATCATAAGATGCCCAAACACCCAATAAAATCCCGAAGTATAAAACTTATCACTTAACTTAACAAACTATACCATCTTGTAGTACTCGGATAGAGCTTCGAAACAATAGTTTACACGCCTAAAACGGAGTCCGGACGAAGAAGTTATGGGGGAAACAGTTTTAGAAGAAAAGGGAAGAATATATCAGAGTTTCAGCTTGGCACGACCGTGCCTAGGAAAGTGGCACGACCGTGCCAAACATGACGAGGGGCAAGAGAATATTGGCATGACCGTGCCAAATAAAGGGGCACGACCGTGCCAACCATTTCGAGAGAAAAGTGAATATTGGCACGACCGTGCCAAATAAAGGGGCACGACCGTGCCAGAAGAACAATGCCCAGATTCTTCCTGGGTTTACAAATTTCGAACCAAAATCTCTCAAAACACCAAATACTCAAAATCAACACTCCCAACAAGGTTTCTAAGGTACCCAAACATCTTTTAACTAGAAAGGGGGGTCTAAATACACCATTTATAAACTAAAACCAAGAATCAAAACCAACATTTCAAGTTTTCACCATTTCTTCCCAAGAACTCAAATAAATTCAAAATAAATTCAAAACTCAATCAAACTTCAAATATAACATCTCAAACATCATATAAACATGATATGAACATTTTAGCATCAAAATGGGGGAAAAGTAACTTACTTGAAAATAATGAAAGTTGACGGAATTCAATTCTTTTTGGCTTCCTACGATCCTATCGACGATCTAAACAATGTTCAAGTTTTAAGAAATGAATAATAACAAGAAGAAGATGAAGAAAAAGAAGAGAGAAGATAGAGAAAGAAAACTTACCCCAAGCTAGAGAGAGAGAGGAGAGTGGCTGGGAGATGGGAATGAGTGAGGGAGAAGGTGAGGGAGGAGAGGGAGGAGTAGGGAAATGATTTCAAACATTTACACTTAGGCCCCCTCTCTCACACTACACACAATACTCCCCACTAACAATTAAGACTCAACATTTCTACACTAGCACAAAGGACCCAAATAAAATGCTAGGCATAATTATTATGAAACATAATATGCACAAATAAATATTTAAATAAATAATAATTTAAATAAATAAATAAGCAAATAATTAAATAAAAATCATTTAATTACTAATAAAATAGAGCCTATGTTTCGGGTCGTGACATTCACTCCCCCTTAAAGAAAATTCGACCCGAATTTTAACGAGACTTACCCGAAAGACCCAATAGCTACGGATACGATAGTTCCGCCGTTTCTCAAATTCCTCAATTGTCCATTCTAAACCACCACGTAGTAACCCTAAATAATGTTCACAATACCACGACCTCTCGCACATAACTTCCTTCAATCATAACATTCACTACTAATTAGAATCCATAATCAAAATTGGAGAATCCCAATTGCTCCCAAACATAACTCTCGAGATATCCCAAGCTCACCTTATTCACAACCTTAATTACACTGCAAAGGTGTCTCCTTTTGTAAATCTCATACTTAGTAGTATTCCCCAGAAATTCAAAACATCACCATCCCGAGCCCAATTTAGCTTTTAAAATATAAAATGGTTAAAGAAAGTTCTATTTCCACAATATTCATCGAAATGGCTATATCTCTATGGATTACCATTATAGTGTCTTCACTTTGAGTTAACACCTTAAATAAATAGTGCCATGCCAACCCCAAAATTTCTCGTACAAGGTGTCCACTTAAATCTATGTTATACTCTCATCCCTTCATTAATCTGGTCTTGAAGCCTAAACCATTTAATATACTCAATAGTCCGCAAAAAAAAAAAAAAAAAAAAAAGACCCAAATTTCATCTTCAAAAGATTTCCTCTAACTTCCAATTAAGTCATAATCTGTGCTCATATACCCAAAGGAATTCAACGAACTCTAAATTCAATAGTAAACCCTAGTGAGGCTCTCACGCATATATTTATTGACTTAATGATACTTAAGCTCAATGGTACTACCATCATAATAACCCAATTAGCTAGTCACCTTCCAACTGACCCAATACCAAATCATAGTATTCTTTAATATGCCCGAGTATTTATACTCAGCTTTCTTCACTTATTTGTAATCCAAAATAAGAAATGCCACCAAGACAAGATTTAGGATCATAGAACACCCCTTTAACTAAAACTCAAAATGCCGTTGATATAGGTCGCAATTTATTACTCTCCCGAAATGTGCTTAGTCTTTTCAAACTTACGCGCTCACCACTATCGATGATTATAACTTCCATAATATACTCATATCCCATAACACATCCTGCTTTTCCTCATACTATCCAATTCCGATGCGCTCACGTAGATGCACTACAAGTAAACAAAATCTCCTATCCAGAAATCCTCAATTTGAATCCTCAACTCTTATAACCCAACCGATGCCATAAGGACATTGATCTAAATATTAGCACTACAACCTTGTACTATAACAACTCAATTTAACCCAAAGCTTCTCCTCGAACACTAAGTACTATTCGGAAGAAAATGAAAATCTTACGAATGATAAATACACCCAACAAATTTACCAAAACTAAATACTCGGATTTCAATTAAGGAAGGATAGGTATAACTCTACCCAAAGGAACGGTCTCAAACAGTTTTAAGAAATTAGGAATGGAGAATATAACAATCCCCCTACAACAATAGACTAAAGCAGTAGTAACATCAAAATCTTGTAATAGCAACATGGCTAATTTAGCAGGTAAGACATAACCATACTTAAGCACATCATAAGCACATAAGACTTCATCAGATACTCTAAACTCCTCCATAGGAGTAGACACCTACAACACATAAGTCAAAGACTCAGAAGAATTAAATGCAACTAATGCACAGAAACACATAAATGCGATGATCCTAAAATGCACGCGCTCGCTCTCACGACGCAAAATAATACCTCCTGAAATTACCCGTTACCTGGGGAGTACTGATTGATCACAATTACTCTGCCCTATACCTTAGGGTTCCTCGAAGCATCTCTCTTCTGACCCTGTGCAGTACCAGCTCCACTTCCCGATGATTGATATTTGAATTTAGTACAGTCTCTCGCAAAGTGCCCAAACCGACCACAATTAACACATTTTCCCTGTTTCTTCCAACACTTATCTTCTGAGTGTCCTTCCCCCTGACAATAGCTGCAGATCTTCCCATTTCGTGTCCCCTGATTTGTACCTCGATTTCTCACCATCGGCTGCCGTCCAGAGTTATCTCGGTTATCCGATCGCTGCGGTTGTGACTTGCCTTGCTCTCCTTGTTTGCTCGGGTTGGCCACCTCGGTTTTCCTCTTATGTTCCCCAATATCTTGCTCAATCAAATAGGCTCGGTCCACCGCATCCTGGAATGTCACAATCCTCTGGGCTATAAGCTGAGTACGGATGGATGTCTTCAAACCCCGGATAAATCTCATGGCTTTCTGCTCCTCGGTCCGCACAAGATAGTCACAATACCGGGCTAATTCTGTGAACTTAGCCGAGTACTGAGCTATAGACAACAAACCTTGCTCCAAGTTGAGTAGCTCGATCTCCTTTCGGTTTTGATCCACCACCGGAATGAAATGCTCCTTGAACTTTCGCACAAACAATTCCCATGCATAGACTGTGTGAGTATCATCCCAACTCGCTTTAATACCCTTCCACCAATGCTCGGCGGCACCCACAAGTTTATAAGCCGCAAATCGGACCTTGTCTTCATCGGTGCAACTAAAGACATCATAAATTTTCTCCATCGACTCAATCCATAGCTCGGCCTTCCTTACATCGGGTTCCCCATTGAACTCAACCGGTTTCAATTTCAGAAATTGTTCCAATCCATAGCGGGTGGTGGTGCTTGATCTACCCTCGGACCTTGATCATGTATGGCCTTCATGGCCGCCTCAAACATGCCCTGAAACATTGCACGTGCTTCTTCCCTTGTTTCATTCTGATTCTGTGCCCCACTAGAACCTTCACCCGTTCTTCTTCTAGCCATTGAGAACAATTGCCTGCATAAAACATCAACCGTTACTCACTCCGAACACAACTACCCACCTAGGTCATACTAGTCCACCTAGACTTATACTTAGAGCCGAACCATAGCTCTGATACCAACTGTCGCGACCCCGAACCCCGCGGGCCCGAGACCGCGATCTGGACGTCGACTTAAAACCAAAACTCTAAAATATAGAAGTTAAAAATTTCATTTTGAACCAAAAGATGATAACACAAATTTTTACAATTCCTAGATTAAATCAAGAAAATACATCTAACATAAGCTCCACCGCTTATACCCAAAAAAATAAAATATACAATTCTTAATGACGTCAGTAATGGTAAAACTATCCCCAAAAGGTTATACATTTAAATAATGTAAACCGATCCATAACAACCTGCCCCAAAATCTCAATCCTCTCGACGTCCTCCTCGATCCGTGAATCCTAATCCTTTTCCTCCTGGGGGGGGGGTGTTAAGGAAAACAAAGATGGAAATAAACGGGGTGAGATAAAATCTCAGTAAGTTACTAATGCAACTACATGACATGCTAATGTGTAATAACCAATAATAATAATCTCACGTAGCATATAGCAATTAAAAATTAACAGATAGCAGCGGAAATAAACAAGTAACAAAGGATACTGAACCAAGGTTTCCCAAAAGGGGTGAATCGATCTGATCAATATTAACAGAACCGCATCGAAGAGCAGCTACAATAAACAGCATCAAGAGCTAAAGAAGCCGGTTCAGAAACCGAATATCCAATAACCAATCACCGATAACCCATCGACCATAGCAGCATAACCAGCTGGAGAGAACCTCGGTAGCATAACAACTGAAGAGGACCCCGGTCAGAACCAACCAACAACCAATAATCGATGAACGATAGCGGGAACGGGTACATGACACAAAGTCATTACCAAAACTCTATAATACTCACCAAAGGGAGTTCAATATCATCCCAACTATGGCCAGTAGAAGGGGAACGGGAACGAGTGAAGAACATTATAAAGGACTTGGTTCAGGAGCCATTATAATCCTCTCACTAAACATCATGTTAACAAAGTACCAGCTGGACTTCCAAATAAATGCTAAGTAATAAATACTAGCTAAATTAAACAACTTAGGGTTCCAAAGTAGGGAACCACACCAATTAAATCACCATAAAGATGCAACGGGTACTCATGAAGAGTTTAACAACAACGATAACAAGAGTTTCTCATGAAGATCACAACAATGATAAACGGAATTTCTCATAAAGAGCACAACAACAATGATTATTACCAAAAGACCCTAAACATTTACTCATAAAGATATACTAGGACTATGAACTCATCCATCTCATCACACCTGAAATTCCAAGGTAGGAAATCAGAATGAATACACCTTAAGGTTAATCAAACCGTAAGTACTCAATTGCCAAAACACGCTTTACCTCCGTCCTTAACGAACCAATCCTAAACACCCCAAACGAATCTAAAAGGTTACCCTTTTTAACATGATTGCAACCGGACTAAACCCTACACTTTGGTGTTCAATAACAACCCTCTAGGTACAATAGGACATCGCCTAAAACCTAGACCAAGTTTTACTCGAAATTCAATTCGTTTAGAACCATCACGAACACATCATAAGATGCCCAAACACCCAATAAAATCCCGAAGTATAAAACTTATCACTTAACTTAACAAACTATACCATCTTGTAGTACTCGGATAGAGCTTCGAAACGATAGTTTACACGCCTAAAACGGAGTCCGGACGAAGAAGTTATGGGGGAAACAGTTTTAGAAAAAAAGGGAAGAATATATCAGAGTTTCAGCTTGGCACGACCGTGCCTAGGAAAGTGGCACGACCGTGCCAAACATGACGAGGGGCAAGAGAATATTGGCACGACCGTGCCAAATAAAGGGGCACGACCGTGCCAACCATTTTGAGAGAAAAGTGAATATTGGCACGACCGTGCCAAATAAAGGGGCACGACCGTGCCAGAAGAACAATGCCCAGATTCTTCCTGGGTTTACAAATTTCGAACCAAAATCTCCCAAAACACCAAATACTCAAAATCAACACTCCCAACAAGGTTTCTAAGGTACCCAAACATCTTTTAACTAGAAAGGGGGGTCTAAATACACCATTTATAAACTAAAACCAAGAATCAAAACCAACATTTCAAGTTTTCACCATTTCTTCCCAATAACTCAAATAAATTCAAATAAATTCAAAACTCAATCAAACTTCAAATATAACATCTCAAACATCATATAAACATGATATGAACATTTTAGCATCAAAATGGGGGAAAAGTAACTTACTTGAAAATAATGAAAGTTGACGGAATTCAATTCTTTTTGGCTTCCTACGATCCTATCGACGATCTAAACAATGTTCAAGTTTTAAGAAATGAATAATAACAAGAAGAAGATGAAGAAAAAGAAGAGAGAAGATAGAGAAAGAAAACTTACCCCAAGCTAGAGAGAGAGAGGAGAGTGGCTGGGAGATGGGAATGAGTGAGGGAGAAGGTGAGGGAGGAGAGGGGAGGAGTAGGGAAATGATTTCAAACATTTACACTTAGGCCCCCTCTCTCACACTACACACAATACTCCCCACTAACAATTAAGACTCAACATTTCTACACTAGCACAAAGGACCCAAATAAAATGCTAGGCATAATTATTATGAAACATAATATGCACAAATAAATATTTAAATAAATAATAATTTAAATAAATAAATAAGCAAATAATTAAATAAAAATCATTTAATTACTAATAAAATAGAGCCTATGTTTCGGGTCGTGACATGATTAATCCCAATTATCAAACTTGAATAATCGTTAGGAGCAATTGAAGAATCGTTCTTCATCAAAGTTTTTCAATCCGAAAGACCTAGCAGTCAAGTTCAAGAATCGTTCTTGAAATCTGTTCGTTGTGTGGATCACCGGTAGAGGGCGTTTCTCTTAACGTCTAATCCAAGTTTTATCTCGATCCACAAGGGTTAGTTTCTTTCATCTTCATATTATGAATTATTGTTCATAGCGGATCTAGGCTATTGGGTTTTATTCATGTATTTCTTTCGCTGCGCATGATTGCACGAAACCCAACACGGACCTCTTTAGTTTTTTTAAAAAATTCAATACCTTTTTTGTAAAAAAAATCAGCAATAAAATATTATTATAATTGTTTTTCTGTTAAAAAAAATATTTTTTTAAAGGAAACTGTGGACCGGCAGTTTCGAACCGTGAACCGGCGGTTCCAAACCATAACCGTAACCGTAACCGAAAGAGAAACGGTTCGGTTACGGTTCAAGCTTTTTCAGAACCGGTGGTTCGAAACCGGAACCGTGTTTGGTCATCCCTACCACCACCCACCACTAAATACCACCCTCGGTAAACCCTAGCCGCCCCTTTATCTCTCCACCACATGCTTCCGCCATCTCCGCCCCACCATGAAAACCCACCTTCATCAACTACGTATCACCCTCGGCAATAACCTCTTTTTGATAAACCTCACCCAGAAACACCACCACACTCACTTCTACCAACTCCTTCAAAAACCACCACCCTCGGCAAAACCGTAAATGCCGAAACTATATTTTCATTCTTTTTCTTTATTTTCTTCTCCAACAAGACCTCTCAAAACCCTAGAGGCCAACCTATAGTCACCTCACCACCCACTTCCGCCCCACCCCAAACAATGTTAGGTTTCAACGGATCATGCGCAACGGAAGACTTTACATGAACAAAACCCAAAGCCAGGATCCGCTATGATCAAATAATTTATAATAAAGTCGAAAAGAATTCAAACCTTGTTTGCTCGGAATGAAACTTTAAGATCTTAGGTATTAAGAAAAATACACTCTCTTGGTATCCACACTTCAAACGGATTCAAGAAATCCTTCTTGACGCGATTGCTAGATCCTTTAGGCTTGAAAACTTTTGCTTTGAAGAACCCTTCTTCAATCTCCCTTGAATGAATATTATGGTTTGATAATTGAGAATAATCACCCTTAAATAATGGGTATTTTTCTCTCAACAAAAAACTCTCTTTGATTTCTCAAATCAATATGGAAGCATATGTTTTCGGCTGCTGAAAATCGTCCATTATATCCAAGGAAGAAACCTAATCTCATTAGGAAATAGGTTTTCTTGATCAGCAAGAAGTTACCTAAAACTGTTCCTGCCGGACAAACCATCCGTACGGATCAGTTTGGTGGCTCCCAAACCATTCGTATGGATCCTCCAGTAGGATCCAATTTTTCTCGTTTTCCGTGCCTTATTCAATCTGTTCTGCGTGTGTGACCCAATAAGATTATACTAAGTTGAAAACGATCCCGAACCGTTCAGATCTTGTAAATCATAAGAGGAATCTAGCAAGCCATTATGATTACCCAATTAGTATAACTTTGAAGATCCAAAGTTTCCTATATTATAGAACATATTATATTCTCTTTATCTCGTGATGTCAATTGAGCGTAAGCCATGGTCAATGGTCAACTTACCTTGTTCAATGCTTTCTCGATTCCAAATATATTAATAATACAAATGACATTGATCTCATCAATTCATTTGAGCACGACCATGCATTTCATTAATACTATTCATCGAGGGGCCAAGCTTGACATCTCTCCGAAGAGGGACAAATCTTGTCTTGGCTTATTACTCCTTCCTACATGATTATCATACCCTTTATAACTATCCGGTTAAAGACAGTGTTTGAATATGTCAAACATAATGTTCATCAAGTGAAAGATTATAATAACCTCGGGTCTAAAGATTGAAGTAATATAACTATATGAGATTTAATTATGACATTTGACCATGACATAAATCTCATAACGGGTCTATCCAGTACCTTGTTCTCCAACAAGTACCCACAAGTTTAATCCGCATCCTATGCATCATAACCATCATATGATTATCCATTAAACTCATGCTAGCCCTTCATAAGTATTATGGACAATGATTATTATAATAAATATGCAAAATATATAATAATCGGGTTTGTTATCTCTATAACAATGAAGCTATGATGTAATGCATAGGCCTTTCTCAAGGGCCTAGGGCATAATATCCAACAATCTCCCACTTGTACTAGGCCAAATCAATGTGTATCTAATACCCATTGAGCTTTAGTTATGATCTCCGTCATTATTGCAAGCGAGCCTGTGTAATATGATTATCCTTGTTTTCATCATATGGTATTTTGTATATTTCGACATCTCCCATCTTTGACGATTTCTCGAATAAGATAGAAATGTCCGCGTATATGTTTAGATAGTATATTAGTCCCTTGACTTGTGCAATAACTATTATTGACACAATGAAGGTCCATTAAATTAGTGATATTAGAAACAATTTCTAGTTTACTAATTAGTCTCCTTATCCAAACAAATTTCCAGTTGCATCTCATGCTATTAGACACTCAATCCTTTTGTAGAATAGTAATGGTATATTTAGAACTCTTCTAACACCATTATTAAACATAAACATGTATTTATACTGCTGTAACGACCCCAAAACTCGTTCCAATTTATTTTATATTTTGAAGATTTTTTAATTTGACATTATATGTGCATTTTATGTGTTAAAAAATATTTTCATGACTTACATATATTATTTGAGCATATGTGGTAGTTAAAGTGTTAGTAGAAATTTTGTTAAAAGGAATAAATGATTTAGTTGAAACTTTAGGGTTCAAAGTGTAACTTTAAAAGTTTGAGGGTTTAGTTGTTGGAAATGGAAGTAGAAGGGCTTAAATGGAAATTTATAAATATCAAAACATTCTTATCCCATCTTTTCTCCCTCCTGCGCATATCACTCACACAAAGACATTAATTTTCTTAAACTTTCTCTGGTTCATGAAGGTTGAAGACGAAGGGAGTAAGTTTATTTTCCTATTTTAATTTATATATTTTTAATTACTTCTCCGTTTTAAAAACTAATTATATAAAAATGATCAGGGTGTTGAGTAGGCCATTTCTACCCGATTAAATATTATTTCTGCGATACTTTTCCCGGAAATAGGTAAGTTACTAATTCCCCTTAAATAGTAAAATGGTCATATATTTGCTATATGTGTGATATGTGGTGAAATTATTGTGAAAAGAATTTATTTGTGATACTTGTTTATTTGGAACAAAGGGAGTATAATTATACTGGGTAAATGACTTGGTTTGTATGCAAAGGTGTATATGGAATATGTTATATCCTGAGAATGTTAGTATAAGTGTTTGAAAGTATATTCCTACTTGTGGGACGGTAAAATATTAACTTGAGTTAAATGTTAAATAAGTATTATAAGAATTATACTATTATTCTTGGGACAGGGAAATGAATGAAAGTATCCTTAAATGAGTATATTAGTATATTAGAGAAATTATATTTATAATTGATACTTGTAATTGTTATTTTGCGATTTGGGTAATATTTGTTATACTTGTAATTTTTGGGACAAAGGGAGTAAAATTAGTAAGTTTTGGGCCTGGCGGGTATGTTGGGCGGCCGCCCAAATAGGGCGTGCGACCGCCCATCTATCTGGAAGATTTTGGTCGTGGGACAGAGCATTTTGGGCGGCCGCACAAGCTGGTGTGGGCGACCGCCCAGGGTTGCTGAAATAGTTGAGTTGTTTCATTTCAAGGGATTTAAAGTTCAATCTTGGTCTAGGTCTTAGGTGATATCCTAGAGTACCTAGAGGGTTGTTGTGGAATACTCATGTGTTTGAAATGGTTCCTTTGTGAACATAAGTGTTGTGGAATTTAACTAAGTATTAAATGGATATTATGGAACATCCTTTTGATGTGTTTTGGATTAATTGTGAATGGGTGCAAGCTTGTGAGGTGACTTAATGTCAATGGTAAAGGATTATGTTGTGAACTCTTTATGAGTGTTTCTTTCGTGTGCAACTTGTGATGTGTTTGGATTGGTTCCCTACTTTGGAATCATGCCCCGGTTGTTGTTTAAGCAAGTATTATTTATTGTGCTCTCGTGTAAAGTCCAGCTGGTACTTCTTGTGGTGGTGTCGGGACAGTGGTAGGGATTACATCATTGTAAGGCTTCTATCTTTGGTTTCCCATTGTTTATGATATCGGGCAGTGATAGGGATTACAATGGCACACGAGCCAAGTTCATTGTAAGGCTTCTATCATTGGTTTCCCATTTTTAAACCCCGTTCCTTTTGGCCAAAGGTTGGGCAATCTGAGTTATGACTTGGTGTCATTTCCCCCTCTTGTGATTGTTGTGATTGTTTGGTTCTGGAACCTGCTTCAGCCATTGTGCTACTTTGTTGATACCTCTCAGATAGTTATGTTGATTCGAGAACTTTGGTCTTTATGGTTATGGTTTGGTTTTCGAGATCACGGCTTCAGCTATTTATGCTACTCAACTGGTTTTCTCAGATGGTTATGTTTGTTTCGAGAACCTTGGCTCACAGTATCCACGTATGAGTGTTTATTTCCGCCTTATGTGCTGCATGATGAGTTGGTCGTTATTTCCAACAGGTATGGGACGGTTGGCGATAGGGAGTCTCTCATGTTATGTTCTACATGCTATATGCTATTTGATTATTTGTTGATATTGTTTCTTTATGACTATCATATCAGCATGTAACGTGGTTGCATTTTAGTAGCTTACTGAGATTCATTCTCACCCTTTATTTGTTTACTGTTTTAGATAAAGGCGAGTCCAGGGAATAGGACACTTTGGCACGGGAGGACGTTACAGTGGTAAGAGTTGGGATTTGTTTTGTAAAGGCTACATTACTTAGATGTAGTACTTTTGGGTAGATTTTCCTTGACTTTATCATCTTGTAACACCTATATTTTGGAAAATATTGGTGTTTGTGTATTTGTAAACAAAGTTTGTAAGCCTTCGGGCTAAGTACTTCCTTTTGGAAGTTGTTTATAAAGTTATTCTAAAGTGTTAAACTTTTATGAAAGTATATTTCGAAAAGAAAGAAAAAATTTCTTAAAATGTTTTATGACGTCTTCCAATCGTGTCCCGAGCGTGGGGCCAAGTAGGACCACGGATCAGGGGCGCGATAGTTTGTATCAGAGCTAGGTTGTAGATGGTTTAGAATGACTAGAGATAGGTTGTAGATGGTCTAGAATGACTAAATGACCTAGGAGGGTAGTTGTGTAGAGAGTACGTAACGTTGAGTGTTTTATGCAGGTACTTATTGAAAAATGGTTGGAATAGAAGGGAATCGGTCAGAGCCTTCAGGGCCGGGTAATGCTAGAGAAGAGGTTCGAACAATTCCCCAAGGTATGTTTGAAACGGTAATGAAAAAAATTGACGATATAGTTGAGCATAAAAGCAAGGTTGAAGCCTCAGATGTGACAAAACAAGGAGGACAGTTAAAACCACAACCCCAGCGTGCTGATAGTAGAGAATACCAAGGGATATCTTCACAAGCTAGGGAATCTTTTCAAGGGCCACATAATAAAAGAACTCAAGGTAAACGAGTATGTAGCTATTGTCGAAGGACAGGACACTCAGAAGAGAGATGTTGGAAGAAACAAGGCAAATGTATGAAATGTGGTCAGTTGGGTCATTTTCAGAAGGATTGCCCTAGATTTAGAGTACAGGCATCAGGAAGTGCAGTTGGGTCTTCTCAGGGCCAGAAGAGGGATGCTTCAGGGAAGGTTAAGGTGCAGGATCGTGTTTCTGCTATCAATCAACAACAGATTTCAGATCTTTCTAATGTGATTGGAGGTATAATTTCTGTGTCTAGTTTGAGAGCACGTACACTTATAGACCCTGGCTCTTCGCATTCATATGTGTTTGTGCATTTTTCTTCTCGATTACATGTGTCTCCTGAGTTTCTACCTTATGTGTTAGAAGTGTCTATTCTAAGGGGGAGTGTTTGGTGATTGATAGAGTGTTGCGCACTTGTGATGTGCAAATTTGTGAGCATGTTTTACTTGCTGGTTTAGTTATTTTGCCATAGCAAGATTTTGATATTATTGTGGTGGAGTTCTATATGCTAGTGTGCTTTAATTAAGCATGGTAGATATATGTGTTTAGCATTCATGCTACTTATGCATTAAAGTCTGAATTTTTTTTATCACAAGGTTATGCCTGGTAATTGGTTTCTGGGGTTGGCAGTAGAGTGTTTATAGCTAAACTAGAGAATATACTCTTCCTTTGTGGGATGCATCAGTATTGGTTATTATGAAAAGGTATGGTACTTTGCGATTGTTTATTGAATACTAAGAGCTCAACCAGATGGCTATAACGAGTCATCACCTGTTATCTTATATGGGTGAAATATTTGATTAACTTCAGAGATCAGTGGTTTATTCAGTGGTTGACTTGAAGTGATTATCATTAGTTGAAAATTTGAGTTGGGTGTATGTCAAAGATGGTTTTTCATACCAGGTATGGGCATCATAAATTGTGGTCATATTGTTTGAATTAACAACTACTTTAGTGGTATTGTTGGATATCCTGAGTTGTATATGTAGCAGTAATTGGATTGATTTGTGAGAGGCAACAGTTGTGAAATCGAGGCATTATGTCTTCTTGTTAGAGGATATATTATTTTGAGGAAGTTTCAATTCAGGCATGGCTATTGATTCTTTAAATATGGAAGCAACAGTAATTGGAAAAATCCTACTTTAGTAGCAGAGGTATGTAACTTGTTGAGATTGGCATATGGTTAGAGATTCATTGATGGATTTCTAAGGTTGCTACATTGTTAACTATATGACACAGAAAAATACACTTTCTCGATGGATTGGTAAGAGTGAAACGAGTTTTAATTATTGAAATGAGAGTTGATGACAACTTCAGTATTGATATTGCTTAGTGGATTTGACTAGTATTACAGTTATCTAAAGGATATTATCAGTGTTACTATTTTCTAGTGGATATGTCGAGTTTTACCATTATAGTGGATTTAATAAATTCATTATTCATGGTGATGCCTTAAAGAGTGATTGAGATGTTCATCGCTTCAGAATTGTATGGTAACAATGAGTGCTTCGAGAAGATTGATTCCCTATGAACAAAATCATCCTACTCATAATTTGAGATTTATTGCGATTATAAATCCATTGCATTAGTGAATGACTTAGATGGAGCTATATTTGAAGTGTTTTCCAACCATGAGAGTTGAAGTATTGGTTTTTTCAAAAAGAGTTACACATGAGATAATACAGGTAGAGTACCATGTTATATCATCCAGGAAAGGTAATGTGTTAGAGGATACATTGACTTATAGTTCGTGTTTGATAAAACTAAATGGGGAATGTTAGAGGAATTAACATTTTGGAGTCTTTGTGAGTTGAGACATGGTGTGATTTTGCGATGGTGGAAGCTTTAAGTTTCTACTCTATTGGATGATTTCAACTATAGAAAATTACTAGTGGAATGAACGATGATAGACAACACGATTTTGTTCGTTGCTAGTGATGGAACTTTAACTTTTGTAGCAGAGTATGTAGTCGACACTTAGTGGAACCAACATGCTTAACGGAATTCAACTACAGATACTTGAAGAGATACACAAGACCAATTTAATTATGAATCCAAGTAAATGTAGAGTATTGAGATAAATTTGAAGAGTTACATTTTATTTGTTGACACGAGAAATTCTAAGCATTCAACTAAGTCCTTGAGTTGCGAATAATCTGGAAGTAAAATATCAGTGATCAGTTGGTTTGTGACAAGCCTTTGAGATTTATGAGTGGATATGAATCTATTGCGAAAAGTTTCATTGAAGGGGTTACACTGAATAGATGAGATCAATGATGTTGATTGATAGCGGATTGGTTACCAAGTCTCCTCACCTTATCTATTTTAAGGGTATAAATGCTAATTCCAGTTGTTACTTATTTGTTCAGAAGATAGTGCGATTTCATGGGATGCCTACGAGCATGGTATTGGATATGGGTTCCTTATTTACATCTTGATTTTAGTAAGCAATTCAGAAGGCTTTGAATTCAGAATTGGGATTTAGTACAGGTTTTCATCCTCAGACAGATGGTCAGTTAGGAAGAACCATTCAGATTCTTGAGGATATGTTGAGAACTTGTTCAGTTGATTCTTAGAATTCGTGGGATATACCTTTACTTCTCGTAGAGTTTGCTTAATATATCAATTCTTTTGAGATATAGGGAAGAGTTAGAGATCGGGCTTGTATTCCTTCTCTTGACAAAATTTATAATGTGTTCCATGTTTCGATGCTTCGAAAGTATATGTATGATCCATCTCATGTGTTATCTGAGGTTCCTAAGGATATTGAATCGAGTAAGTCGTAGAAGGAACATTCAGTTCAAGTGATTGATTCTAGAATTCGAGAATTGAGAACTAAAAGTATTCCTCTTGTTAGAGTTGTGTGGAGGAACCATAATGTGGAAGAATCAACTTGGGAGCTTCGGGACGAAATAGAAAGGAAATATCCTTGGTTGTTTGATTCGTTTGGTAAGTCACCCTAAAATTCGGGATGAATTTTCTTTAAGGGGGAGTGATTGTAACGACCCCAAAACTCGTTCCAATTTATTTATATTTTGAAGATTTTAATTTGACATTATATGTGCATTTTATGTGTTAAAAAATATTTTCATGACTTGCATATATTATTTGAGCATATGTGGTAGTTAAAGTGTTAGTAGAAATTTTGTTAAAAGGAATAAATTAGTTAGTTGAAACTTTAGGGTTCAAAGTGTAACTTTAAAAGTTTGAGGGTTTAGTTGTTAGAAATGGAAGTAGAGGGGCTTAAATGGAAATTTATAAATATCAAAACATTCTTATCCCATCTTTTCTCCCTCCTGCGCATATCACTCACACAAAGACATTAATTTTCTTAAACTTTCTCTGGTTCATGAAGGTTGAAGACGAAGGGAGTAAGTTTATTTTCCTATTTTAATTTATATATTTTTAATTACTTCTCTGTTTTAAAAACTAATTATATAAAAATGATCAGGGTGTTGAGTAGGCCATTTCTACCCGATTAAATATTATTTCTGCGATACTTTTTCCGGAAATAGGTAAGTTACTAATTCCCCTTAAATAGTAAAATGGTCATATATTTGCTATATGTGTGATATGTGGTGAAATTATTGTGAAAAGAATTTATTTGTGATACTTGTTTATTTGGGACAAAGGGAGTATAATTATACTGGGTAAATTACTTGGTTTGTATGCAAAGGTGTATATGGAATATGTTATATCCTGAGAATGTCAGTATAAGTGTTTGAAAGTATACTCCTACTTGTGGGACGGTAAAATATTAACTTGAGTTAAATGTTAAATAAGTATTATAAAAATTATACTATTATTCTTGGGACGGGGAAATGAATGAAAGTATCCTTAAATGAGTATATTAGTATATTAGAGAAATTATATTTATAATTGATACTTGTAATTGTTATTTTGCGATTTGGGTAATATTTGTTATACTTGTAATTTTTGGGACAAAGGGAGTAAAATTAGTATGTTTTGGGCCTGGCGGGTATGTTGGGCGGCCACCCAAATAGGCGTGCGACCGCCCATCTATCTGGAAGATTTTGGTCGTGGGACAGAGCATTTTGGGCGGCCGCACAAGCTGGTGTGGGCGACCGCCCAGGGTTGCTGAAATAGTTGAGTTGTTTCATTTCAAGGGATTTAAAGTTCAATCTTGGTCTAGGTCTTAGGTGATATCCTAGAGTACCTAGAGGGTTGTTGTGGAATACTCATGTGTTCGAAATGGTTCCTTTGTGAACAAAAGTGTTGTGGAATTTAACTAAGTATTAAATGGATATAATGGAACATCCTTTTGATGTGTTTTGGATTAATTGTGAATGGGTGCAAGCTTGTGAGGTGACTTAATGTCAATGGTAAAGGATTGTGTTGTGAACTCTTTATGAGTGTTTCTTTCGTGTGAAACTTGTGATGTGTTTGGCTTGGTTCCCTACTTTGGAATCATGCCCCGGTTGTTGTTTAAGCAAGTATTATTTACTGTGCTCTCGTGTAAAGTCCAGCTGGTACTTCTTGTGGTGGTGTCGGGACAGTGGTAGGGATTACATCATTGTAAGGCTTCTATCATTGGTTTCCCATTGTTTATGATATCGGGCAGTGATAGGGATTACAATGGCACACGAGCCAAGTTCATTGTAAGGCTTCTATCATTGGTTTCCCATTTTTAAACCCCGTTCCTTTTGGCCAAAGGTTGGGCAATCTGGGTTATGACTTGGTGTCATTTCCCCCTCTTGTGATTGTTGTGATTGTTTGGTTCCGGAACCTGCTTCAGCCATTGTGCTACTTTGTTGATACCTCTCAGATAGTTATGTTGATTCGAGAACTTTGGTCCTTATGGTTAGTGTTTGGTTTTCTGGATCCCGGCTTCAGCTATTTATGCTACTCAACTGGTTTTCTCAGATTGTTATGTTTGTTTCGAGAACCTTGGCTCACAGTATCCACGTATGAGTGTTTATTTCCGCCTTATGTGCTGCATGATGAGTTGGTCGTTATTTCCAACTGGTATGGGACGGTTGGCGATAGGGAGCCTCTCATGTTATGTGCTATATGCTATATGCTATTTGATTATTTGTTGATATTGTTTCTTTATGACTATCATATCAGCATGTAATGTAGTTGCATTTTAGTAGCTTACAGAGATTCATTCTCACCCTTTATTTGTTTACTGTTTTAGATAAAGGCGAGTCCAGGGAATAGGACACTTTGGCACGGGAGGACGTTACAGTGGTAAGAGTTGGGATTTCATTCTCACCCTTTATTTGTTTACTGTTTTAGATAAAGGCGAGTCCAGGGAATAGGACACTTTGGCACGGGAGGACGTTACAGTGGTAAGAGTTGGGATTTGTTTTGTAAAGGCTACATTACTTAGATGTAGTACTTTTGGGTAGAGTTTCCTTGACTTTATCATCTTGTAACACCTATATTTTGGAAAATGTTGGTGTTTGTGTATTTGTAAACAAAGTTTGTAAGCCTTCGGGCTAAGTACTTCCTTTTGGAAGTTGTTTGTAAAGTTATTCTAAAGTGTTAAACTTTTATGAAAGTATATTTCGAAAAGAAAGAAAAAATTTCTTAAAATGTTTTATGACGTCTTCCAATCGTGTCCCCGAGCGTGGGGCCAAGTAGGACCACGGGTCAGGGGCGCGACAACTGCAATATTTTATCTTTGTTGGTTTGTAAGAATGCATCTATGTAACTATTAAAAGATCATCTTTCATTCCATCAAACATCAAGAATGCATCATTTGGTTCTTCTCAAGTACATAAGGATGTTTCTTAACTAGTGACTTTCACTAGAAACCGATTGGTATTATCTCATCGTACTCCAAGTATATGAGACATCTGGTCTTAGTACATTAACATGGCTTATATGATAGATCCAATTGCCAAAGCATATGGAATACTAATCATGTGCTCTTGCTCATTAGTCTTCCAATAAGACTAAATCTTGTCAAGAGTGTGCCATTAGACATTTGCAAGTAACCTCTCCAAGAGTCTTGCATAGTGAACTTTTCACTATTGTGTCTATATTAGTACTTTGACTTCAACCAATCATCCTTTCAGATTTATCTCCATAAATCAGTCCAAAGATATAGGCGGCTTTGTTCAAGTCTTTCATTGAGAAACTATTTCAAAATGAATTATATGTCAACCACATATATTAGACTAGGAATAATGTTATGCTCCCACTAAATTTATTATAATCACAAGTCTCATCTTTGATGAATTCAAACTCTTTGAATGCTACATCAAAATGAAAATTTCACTCCAAGAGTTTGCTTCAATCCATCTCATGGATTTCTGCAACTTGCATATTTTATTAGAATTTTATGGATCAAAACTTTTAGGTTGTATCAAACACATCCTAAAGTATGTTCATGTTAAGGAATATAGTTTTGACCATTTGTCATATTTCATATTCGCAATATGAGGTCATGACAATTAGAATTCTAATAATATTAAGCACGACTACGGGTGATAAAGTTTCATCATAATAGAAATTATGAATTAACTTTTCTCAAATTAGTCTTGCTTAATAAGCATGAACCTTACGATCCATGTCCGTTTTCTCTAAGAAAACTTTCTTTCCACCTTATGGTTTTTTAAGCCTTAGGGTAGAGCGATCAAGTTCCAAACTTGATTATCATACATGGATTGAAATTTAGATTTTATGACTCCAATTCATTGATCTAAGTCTGGAGTGGACATTGCATCTTGATAGATAATAGGTCAATCATTCGCAATGATATCTTCCTTATTACTTTCTATTATGAGAAATCAATATTTCTTGTCATAGATTGTATCCTATCATATATGCAAAGTACTTGTGTATACTTGAACAAATTTCCACAACTCCTTGTGAAACTTTGTTCAACTTCCATCTTAGGTTCTATGTCATTTTCTGGGTCTTGAACTCTTCGAGATACATTTTACTCCCACTAGTTCTTTAGATATAAACGATTTATCTAGAAAGTGCTATTTAAAGTAATAAACGATTTGTACTTTAAAAGGGCGTAAAATTGATATCATTAAGATATTCCATGAAAATACATTAACTAGATTTGGGTGTGATGAACCTCCTTAGATGAAACTCAAATTAGTGTAAGCGCAGCTGTTTCCAGCATATAATCCAGAAGGTTAATTAAAGATCAGTTTGACTTATTATGAGGTGAAGAACAGGAGTTTGCAGACAATCTGCAGATTTCTGTAAGCAGGAGCCGTACGGCTCATCACATGATTCGAAATCATGTGAATTTAAAAGTCCGTCCCATGAAATTTTAGATATGTGTTTCTTATCATTTGATATAGACAATAATGCTTTTAAGAATGTAACGATTACATCCTCATATTCAGATTTCCATTATATACTCATTATTTTGTTCTTCTAAGATAAGGATATAAAGTCCTATTATATGATTAGCAATACAATAAAGCAAATCATTTTAATGGAAAATTTTTCTTATTCGAAATAAGAAATATCCATAATCTTCTAATGAAGAAATCAAAATAATATTTCTACTTAAAGTAGGAACATCACAACATTTGTTCAAGACAAATATGAACTCACTAGGTAAAGACACTTCGCAAGTCCCTATGATTAATGTTTCAACCTTTGCATCATTATCAACACATAGGTTAATCTTTACCTTTTTAAGTAGTCTTTCTATTTCTCAAGTCTTACACATTTATACAAATGTGGGATCCATATCCGGTATCCAATACCTATGGACTTGTAGAACTTTAACATAAATACTTAAAGTGGTAGTCCTACTACCCTTCCTTTTGATCTTTTAATTCAAATTATAATTTTTTCATTGGTCGATCATATTTCCATGGTAGCAATTACATCCTCAGGATTTTAGGTTTAGCCAAAAATATTTCCTTTAGGCTTGACAACTCTTGTCTTGCCTTTATCTTAAATCATTTTCTTTATTAACCTTTAGAGTTTGAGAAGGTTTCCATTTGACATTAAGACTTAGCATTTTAAACATCAAATGTCGCTTATGAATTAATACCAAATCCGTTTGTTAGTTCCAAACTAACTTGATTATCAAGCCAATAAGGTAATTAATATGTCTTTCCATGTTCAAAACATGAGAACTTATTAACTTACTTTTCAGTCATCACATGAATGTTAGGCTCTAATCAATCTCAAATTTTTCTTGCCTTTCTTGCTTGTAGGAACGCTTCCTACGTAATTGCTTATCATATAAGCATCCATATGTTTTAGATACTTCTAAAGTTCTAAATTTGGTAGCACGTCGTAGGACAATTGACATCCATAGATTCATCCACATGAATCTAATTAATGTCTTTGTCCGTCCTTTAAGCATTAGGTTTCTTAGGAATAGAATTTATTAAGAATGCATAACTTCCGATCTTGCTTTAGAACAATTCTTAAGCTCATGACTAAGTCAAAGAAGTTAATCTTATTCTCTTTAAGTGGGATAGATCGCAGTAATTATACATGATTAAAGTTTAAAACATTCTACACAAAATGCAAATAAATATACATCTATATTTCATACCATTATCATTCTTAAGCATTTGAATTTTCATGAAACCCAAAGCTCATAGATCCATTCATATGATTAAATCAAATACTGCATAATGAATACTAGAATACTAACCCTTGAAGCCTTTGATTAACAACCTTGATTCTTGGTGGAACTTTGAAACTTAATCACGAACAAAAGCAAGAACACGAACTATAGAGGTGATAAGCTTCACCCTCTATTGGTATCCACACTTCTAACGAATATCAAGAAGCTTCTTGATCTTGGTTGCTAGACCAAATTGTGAAACATGCTTTCACAATTGTTTTAGAACTATATGGAATTTTTATTGTGATGTTCTTGTTCTTCACCCAAGGGATCTTAGAACAAGAAATAACTCTCTCAAACTCTTTGGAGGCTCACAAATTTTATTGGACTGATTAGGGCAACTAGAGGAGGTTTTTATACTTATTTCTCCTATTCCAAATAGGTAACAAGTAGCCAAACCCGCAAGAAATCGGATTAAGAAAATCCCAGGCCGAAACCGACAGGTCCGCCCGGGTATAACAGGAGGTCCGTCCGAGTCCTATGAAAGGTCTGATCGGGTCCTTACATAGGTCCGCCCAGACCCTCCAGTTTTCTGACTTTCTTGTTTTTCTCTTCTAAATTCCTAAAATCCCTTAAAGGCCCTTCGACCCAAATTCCAATTAAGTCCTTTAGGATTCGTTCTATTTGTGTGTGACCCTATAGGATTACACTAAGTTGGCAATGGATTTAAACATAAACCCATAAGATATGATTAGGTTCTAGCAAACCGTCATACCTACCTAAATAGTGTAACTATATACAAGTTCGTATTCCTTTATAGAACATGTCATAATCCCTTTGTCCACGATGTCATTGAACACAAGTCATGGTCATTGAGTCAACTTGTATTTGTTCAATACTTTCTCGATTCCGAATATGTTGATAATCCAAATGATAATGATCCAATCAATTCATTTGAGTTTGGCCAAATATTTCATCAACATCATTCTACGAGGGGCCCAAGATTGAAATATCTCCGAAGAGGGACAAATCCATTCAGCTTATTATTCTTCCCTACGTGAATCCGATTATGCCAATCATACCCTTTATAACTTCCTAGTTAAAGGTAGCGTTTGAATATGTCAAACATAATGTTCATCAAGTGGAAGACTATAATAACTTCATGTCTAAGGATTCAAATGGCATAACTAATATGAGATATATATATGACATTGACCATGACATAAATCTCATAGAGCGGGTCATGTCCAGTACCTTGTTCTCCAACAAGTACCCATAAATCTAACATGATCATCACATGATCATTTAGACTTATACTAGTGCTTCATAAGTACTAGGGATGGAGATTATTATAAGTAAACATGAAAACAATAATAATCAAAACATCTCTTTATTAATATGAATGAAACGATAACATATATAATGTTTAAATAAACGTTCCTAAGGCACCAACACTAACAATCTCCCACTTGCCCTAGGCCCAATCTCCTAGGTATCTAATACACATGGACCTAACATGACCATCATGTTTAGCTTATGGAAGACCCTTCGTTATCGGGTCCGCTACGTTATCATCAGTTGGTACTCTGCATATATTTACGTCTCCCCTGTCTACGATTTCTCGAATGACATGAAAACGCCTAAGTATGTGTTTGGATTTCTGATATGCCCTTGGTTCCTTTGCTTGAACAATAGCACCATTATTATCACAATAAAAGTCTATTGGATTAGCAATACTAGGAACCATCTCAAGTTCACCAATGAACTTCTTAATCCAAACAGCTTCTTTTGCAGCATCCGATGCAGCAATATACTCAGCTTCAGTTGTAGAATCAGCGACTGTACTTTGCTTAGAACTCTTCTAGCTTACAGCTCCACCATTCAACATAAACACAAAACCCGATTGCGATCTACTATCAACTTTGTCGGTTTGGAAGCTTGCATCCGTGTAACCATTTATAACGAGATCATATTCCATACCTTCATAGATTAAAAACAAATCTTTAGTCCTTCTCAAGTACTTAAGAATCGCTTTAACAGCCATCCAGTGACTCTCACCGGGGTCGGATTGATATCTACTCGTCATGCTCAAAGCATAAGATACATCCGGCCTAGTACATATCATGGCATATATGATGGATCCAATTGCTGAAGCATATGGAATCTCACTCATTTTCTCACGCTCATCATTTGTCTTAGGACATTGTGTCTTTCTTAGAGAAACTCCATGTAATACTGGCAAGTGTCCTCTCTTAGAGTCTACCATGCGGAATCTTCTAAGGACCTTGTCAATGTATGTACTTTGGCTTAAACCAATTAGCTTCTTTGATCTGTCTCTATAGATCTTAATGCCAAGGATATATGCGGCTTCACCCATATCTTTCATTGCGAAACACTTTCCTAACCAAGTCTTTACAGATTGAAGTGTAGGAATGTCGTTTCCAATGAGCAATATATCATCCACATATAAAATAAGAAATAGCACTATGCTCCCACTAATCTTCTTGTATACACAAGGTTCATCTTCGTTCTTAATGAAACCAAACTCTTTGACTGATTTATCAAAACGGAGATTCCAACTCCTAGAAGCTTGCTTCAATCCATAGATGGATTTCTGCAACTTGCATACTTTAGAATTTTGTGCAAAACCCTCGGGTTGTGTCATATAAATATCCTCTTGTAAGTTTCCATTAAGGAAAGCGGTTTTGACATCCATTTGCCATATCTCATAGTCATAATATACGGCTATGGCAATCAAAATTCTTATAGACTTGATCATTGCTACGGGTGAAAAGGTTTCATCATAGTCAATACCATGAATCTGCCTATAACCTTTCGCTACAAGCCTAGATTTATAAGTATTAACCTTCCCATCCATGTCAGACTTCTTCTTGAAGACCCATTTTCACCCTATGGTTTTTACACCTTCAGGTGCATCAATCAAGTTCCAAACTTGATTATCATTCATGGATTGTAATTCGGATTCCATGGCTCCAAGCCACTTATCTGAATCAGGAGATGACCTTGGTAGGAAGTTGGTCTATCATTCTCAATGATCTCCACTTCATTACTATCCGTTACGAGAAATCCATATCTCTCGGGTTCGGATCGTAACCTACCAGATCTGCGAGTTACTTGTGTATCTTGAACGGGTTCCCCAAATCCTTATGGGACTCGTTCTTGTTCCACTATTGGTTTAATGTCATTTTTAGGTATTCGAACCTCTTCGAGATTTACTTTACTCCCACTGATTTTTTGGAGAGAAACTCTTTCTCTAGAAAGACACAAGTTCGGGCAACAAACACTTTGTTGTCCATTCGGTTGTGAAATTAATATCCTTTAGTTTCCTTAGGATATCCCACGAAAATACATTTATCATATTTGTATGCAATTTTGTCGGAGACAAGTATTTTTACAAAAACTTCGCAACCCCTAATCTTCATGAAAAAAAAACTAGGTTTCTTTCCGCTCTATATCTCATATGGAGTCTTTTGAACCGATTTACTTGGAACTCGATTTAGTGTGAAAGCGGCAGTTTCTAGTGCATAACCCCAAAAGGATATTGGAAGATCAACTTGACTCATCATTGATCGAACCATGTCTAACAAAGTTCGATTCCTCCTCTCGGACACACCATTCCATTGTGGTGTTCCGGGTGGAGTCAATTGTAAAACTATTCCACAATTCTTTAGATGATCATCAAATTCTTGGCTTAAGTATTTCCCACCTCGATCTGATCGTAGTGCCTTAATACTTTTGCCAAGTTGTTTTTCTACTTCATTTTGAAATATTCTAAATATCTCAAACGCTTCACTTTTATTTTTCATTAGGTAAACATACACAAATTTACTAAAATCATCGGTGAAGGATATGAAGTATTGAAATCCTCCCCTAGCATTGCTATTTAGTGGTCCGCATACATCGGTATGTATTTAGGCCAATAAGTCGCTTGCCCTTTCACCCAACTTGGTAAAATGTGTCTTGGTCATTTTTCCAAGAAGACACGACTCGCAAGTGTCATATGACTCAAGGTCACATGAACCCAAAAGACCGTTCCCATGGAGTTTTGAGATACGCTTCTCATTAATATGACCAAGACGGCAATTCCACAAATAAGTATGATTTACATCATTAAGTTTAGATTTCTTATTTATATGATAGACATTCTCATTATTTATATTCTTGACATCAAGGACATAAAGTCCATTAAATGAATTTGCAATACCATAAAGCGCATCATTTAAATAAATAGAAAATCTCTTATTCTCAATAAGAAACTTAAAACCTTCATTATCCAAACAAGAAATTGAAATAATATTCCTACGTAAATCAGGTACATAATAATAATTGTTCAAAACAATAATTAAACCGGAAGGTAAAGTAACTTCATAAGTTCCTACGGCTAATGCAGCAACTCTTGCTCCATTCCCCATACGTAGGTCCACTTCACCATTTTTAAGTAGCCTCCTATTCTTTAGTCCCTGCATATTTAAACAAATGTGAGAACCACACCCGGTATCCAATACCCAGGAACTAGTGGTAGAAAGGAGAATATCTATCATATAGATACCTGAAGTCGACGCAGTCCCACTGCTCTTCTTCTTCTTTTGCTCTTCCTTAAAACCCTTGCAATCACGTTTCCAATGACCAATTTCTTGACAATGGAAACAAATTGCATCATTTTGTGCCTTGGGTTTTGCAACTATAGCCTTGGCAACCTTTGCTTTGCTAATCTTGGGTTTGGCAACCTTTGCCTTACCCTTTACTTTGGCACTTGGCCCTTTTCCATCATGAACCATGAGCATTGGAGAACCTTTCTCCACTATCTTCATCTCCGCAGTTTTTAGCATGTTATGCAACTCGGAGAGATTCTTATCAATTCCATGCATGTTATAGTTCATCACAAAGTGATTATAACTTTTAGGCAATGAATTAAGAATGAGATCCGTGGCTAGCTCTAATGAAATCGGATAGCCAAGTTTCTCAAGATGCTCCAAGTAGCCTTTCATCTTAAGCATGTGAGGTCCAACTTGTTTCCCTTCACTCATTTTGCAATTAGTGAATGCAACAATGGTGTTATACTTCTCATGCCTAGCTTGCTCTTGAAACATGTCTTTCAACTCCACGCCTATCTCATAGGCTTCCAAATGTTCCAAACTTTGTTGGAGTTTTGAGTACATGGTCACGAGCATGAGACAACTCACATCCCTAGAATCATTCTTATGTTTCTTGTGATTGTCCCTTTCCGTCCTAGGGGCGTTGGCATCGGGTTCTTCAGGAATAGTCCCATCAAGAATGTACAACTTATCTTCTTGCCTTAGAACTATTCTTTGGCTTCAGATCGAATCCATGAAGTTTTTACCATTCTCTTGAATCTTATCCTTCTCAAGGATCGATCGTAACGAAATTGATTGAGTGTTAGTTGTCATTATCTACAATTATGCAAAATTTCCAAAATTTTATAAGTATCAATTTCATTAAAGAGATAAATAATGTATTTTTCCAACATTTGTATAATATAATTCAAATGGGCTAAGATCCAACTTTAATTTAATTTCAAGTCCGCTTTGGCGTGACCGCTCAAAATCAAATTAATTAGGTAGACAACTCTTGTCAATCATGTCACATATGACTCTTAGATCTTTTATGTGATTCTTTAGAAATCCAATTTCAAAAGCATGTTTTAATCTCATCTTTGCCTAAGGCCCAAAACTGTTTTGACGCCTAATTAAGTCCAACCATTTTAAACGCATAGGAAAATATTATTCACTCATCTTGCTCATACATGAATAAAATCAATGAACCTCGCTTTGGCGAGCTCACACAAAATTACTCATGTACTTACAAGTGTTTTAATCATGCCATGGAATATAGACTTAAATTTCAAAGAAGGTTCATCACCATATAGCATACAACACATTAATGAGCACATAAGATAAAAATGTCTAACATCAAGTTTAGTCACTAAATTAATCTCCAGTAATTTAAGCATAATATTTATGTGTCATTAGTTTCTCTATAATTAGCGGATGAGACTATTTGAACTTTGGTTATCATCTCCAAATCAAGACAACAATAAGTGCGGCCGAACTAATCCATAAGCAACCACAATTCCGCACTAATTCAAGAAACCAAGAAAGTAGTCCATGAGGCCGAAACTAAGTAATAAATGGTCTCGATGAACGTAGGCCAATTGAATTCACAATTCCACATGGATCTCCAATCTTGAATCAAGAACTTTGTTTCTCAATTTTAGCAATTATGAACCCTTCATAATTCTAATTTCGTTTTATATTTGAATCTTTGATTGCGATCAATTTTGGGAAACACAATCTCGATAACGTAGGCTAGCCATCCAAAACTTGATCCAATCTTAGAATTCACAAGACCAAAACAAATAGGAATTTCAAACCACAAGATCCACCCCAAAATCCTAAGCCCCGCCCGCACCAGACCCATAGGTACGGCCGGGTCAGTACCTAGGTCCGGTCGGACCTCTGCCGAAAAATCAAAAAAAATTAAATTCAAAATTTGTCTCAAAATTGTTTTTCCCCGATTCAATTAGGATTTGGTGCTCTTGGTGATCCAATCACCATGATCATCAAAACCTTGAATAAACCATTTATTCATGAAACTCTAGATTATCAAAAATTTGATCCAATCTTATTGCGATTGAATAGTGCGATTAAAGTTACAAAAAACAATAAACCACATAAAACGCATATCGCATAAACATCATAATTCCAATATTCAAATCATGCAAGGCACATAAACAATTTATATACACACAACATGATAGTATTGAAATAATCAACATCAACGGGGCTCTGATACCACTGTTGGGTTTCCTATAATCATGCGCAGCGGAATTAAGCATTTAAATTTTCATGAAACCCAAAGCTCATAGATCCATTCATATGATTAAATCAAATACCGCATAATGAATACTAGAATACTAACCCTTGAAGCCTTTGATTAACAACATTGATTCTTGGTGGAACTTTGAAACTTGATCACGAACAAAAGCAAGAACACGAACTATGGAGGTGATAAGCTTCACCCTCTATTGGTATCCACACCTCGAACGAATATCAAGAACCTTCTTGATCTTGGTTGCTAGACCAAATTGTGAAACACGCTTTCACACTTGTTTTAGAACTATATGAAATTTTTATTGTGATGTTCTTGTTCTTCGCCCAAGGGATTTTAGAACAAGAAATAACTCTCTCAAACTATTTGGAGGCTCACGAATTGCATTGGACTGATTAGGGCAACTAGAGGAGGTTTTTATAATTGTTTCTCCTATTCCAAATAGGTAACAAGTGGCCAAACCCGCAAGAAATCGGATTAAGAAAATCCCAAGCCGAAACCGACAGGTCCGCCCGAGTATAATAGGAGGTCCGGCCGGATCCTATGTAAGGTCCGACCGGGTCTTATAGAGGTCCGGCCAGGTCCTATGCAAGGTCCGACCGGGTCCTTACATAGGTCCGCCCGGACCCTCCATTTTTCTGACTTTATTTTTTTTCACCTCTAAATTCCTAAAATCCCTCAAAGGCCCTTCGACCCAAATTCCAATTAAGTCCTTTAGGATTCGTTCTATTTGTGTGTGACCATATAGGATTACACTAAGTTGGCAATGGGTTTAAACATAAACCCATAAGATATAATTAGGTTCTAGCAAACCATTATACCTACCCAAATAGTGTAACTATATACAAGTTCGTATTCCTTTATAGAACATATCACAATCCCTTTATCCATGATGTCATTGAACACAAGTCATGGTCATTGAGTCAACTTGTATTTGTTCAATAATTTCTCGATTCCGAATATGTTGATAATCCAAATGACAATAATCCAATCAATTCATTTGAGTTTGGCCAAACATTTCATCAACATCATTCTACGAGGGGCCCAAGCTTGACATCTCTCCGAAGAGGGACAAATCCATTTAGATTATTATTCGTCCCTACGTGAATCCGATTATGCCAATCATACCCTTTATAACTTCGTGGTTAAAGGTAGCGTTTGAATATGTCAAACATAATGTTCATCAAGTGGAAGACTATAATAACTTCATGTCTAAGGATTCAAATGACATAACTAATATGAGATTTATATATAACATTGACCATGACATAAATCTCATAGAGCGGGTCATGTCCAGTACCTTGTTCTCCAACAAGTACCCATAAGTCTAACATGATCATCCCATGATCATTTAGACTTATACTAGTGCTTCATAAGTACTAGGGACGGAGATTATTATAAGTAAACATCAACAATAATAATAATAATCAAAACATCTCTTTATTAATATGAATGAAATGATAAGATACATAACGTTTAAATAAACGTGCCTAGGGCACCAACACTAATAGATAACTCCTTATCAATCACATCATATATGATTCTTAGATCTTTTTATGAGATTCATTAGACATCTTATGTCAAAAGCATGTTTTAATCTCATCTTATGCCTTAGGCCCAAAACTGTTTTGATAGCATAATTAAGTTCAACCACTTTAAACGTATAGACAACATTTGTCTCATCTTGCTTCACAAAGATAGAATGATGTGCCTCGCTTTGGCGAATAAACCACATCAAAACGATCAAAGTATTTGACAAGTGTTTTAATCGTGGATGGCATAGAACTAAGTTTTTAAGAAGGTTCAACAACACATAAAAGTTATTCAATTAACCGAAGTTATTTTGTGTGACTTAATTCCGCTAGTTATAAGATTAATTCTGAAAAACTTTGAGACTACGCCAACCTTAAACTCCTTTAAGATTCTGATCTCAGTAACTGTCTGGACTTCTGAACTGAAATCTGTTTCAGGAAACACGGTTTCCAAAACTTGCCGTCTGAAACTGATCAGAATCAGTACTGCCTAAACCATCCGTACGGGTGTTTCTGGCAGCTTCCAGATACATCCGTACGGCTCTGTCAAGTAGGTCAAAGAAACTCTGAACTCTTCAGAATTCTGGAACTGTATATTTTTGGATTTCAAGATTGAGATCTTTTCAGGAAACACGGTTTCAGAAACCAGCCGTCTGAAACAGACTCAATCTTCAAATTCAAATTCTGCAACCAGTTTACAGAACAATCTGATTTACCAGAAAACATAGTCAAATCTGGGGTTTACCAAACCATCCGTACGGATCAGTTTGGTAGCTTCCAAACCATCCGTACGGATCCTTCAGTAGGATCCCAGATTTCCAGATTTTTCAGAAAACATCAAATTCGACTAATCCCAGATTCATGTTCAAGCATAATCAGTATTAAAAGACATGAATTATAGATTACGAATTTAAACTAATCTAATCTATATAATCAACAACAAGTTTATTCCACAAATAAATTAGATCAAGATCATCAATAAGCATATTCCAATTAAAATTGATAATCATAAGCATGCAATTATACATATAAATCCAATTAATATAATAATCACATAATCCACTAGCATGCATATTTTATATCTCATATAAAACACTAATCACATAATTCATCTTTTATCATGCATATTAATTAATCCAATTAAAATAATACATGCATGATCATAGTAAAATTATTAATCATCAATGGGTCCATGATACCACTGTTGGGTTTCAACGGATCATGCGCAGCGGAAGACTTTACATGAACAAAACCCAAAGCCAGGATCCGCTATGATCAAATAATTTATAATAAAGATGAAAAGAATTCTAACCTTGTTTGCTCGGAATGAAACTTTAAGATCTTAGGTATTAAGAAAAATACCCTCTCTTGGTATCCACACTTCGAACGGATTCAAGAACTCCTTCTTGATGCGATTACTAGATCCTTTAGGCTTGAAAAATTTGGCTTTGAAGAACCCTTCTTCAATCTCCCTTGAATGAAAATTATGGTTTCATAATTGAGAATAATCAAACCCTAATAACCCTTAAATAATGTGTATTTTTCTCTCACAAAAAACCTCTCTTTGATTTCCCAAATCAATGTGGAAGCATATGTTTTCGGCTGCTGAAAATCGTCCATTATATCCAAGGAAGAAACCTAATCTCATTAGGAAATAGGTTTTCTTGATCAGCAAAAAGTTACCTAAAACTGTTCCTGCTGGACAAACCATCCGTACGGATCAGTTAGGTGGCTCCCAAACCATCCGTACGGATCCTCCAGTAGGATCCAATTTTTCTCCTTTTTCGTGCCTTATTCGATCCGTTCTGCGTGTGTGACCCAATAGGATTATACTAAGTAGGCAACAAGGCCAAACCATTCAGATCTCGTAAATCATAAACGGACTCTAGCAAGTCATTATGATTACCCGATTAGTATAACTTTGAAGATCCAAAGTTTCCTATATTATAGAACATATTACAATGTCTTTGTATCACAATGTCAATTGAACGTAAGCCATGGTCAATGGTCAACTTACCTTGTTCAATGCTTTCTTGATTCTGAATATATTAATAATACAAATGACATTGATCTCATCAATTCATTTTAGCACGGCCATGCATTTCATTAATACTATTCATCGAGGGGCCCAAGCTTGACATCTCTCCGAAAATGGACAAATCCCATCTTGGCTTATTATTCCTTCCTACATGATTTAGATTATGCCTATCATACCCTTTATAACTATCCGGTTAAAAACAGCATTTAAATATGTCAAAATGTGAGAGCGCGCCCCTTTCTGTCCATTGCGTTGGGTTTGTTTGGATGTAAGGACTTGATTGTTGCTCGATTTTGTTGTGAGTCGGCACCGTGTTTAATGGAACACGGACCGTGAGATCTTGGATTCGGGGGTTAAGTTATGGATTGGAAAGGTCAAGGAGCACCCAATCCACCCAATCTAGGATTGATCTTCCTACGAAAACATCATCATCTTGAAATCATGCAAATTATGTACAGTGATAGCCAAATAAATAATATCTTATTTATTTGGAATGTCGGATCATTGCTTCGAGGCCATCTCCATGAATTGGAGAGGTTCTAGGCTGATCCTTTTAATAGAATTACACCACTTCAAAGCAAAGAAGGAGATGAGAAGATAGAAAACAAAGGAGTTTACCTAAGCGTTCTTCGAGAATCCTATGGATGGCCTTGAAAAAAGGCCTTGATGATCCAAAATCTTGACTTTAATTGTGTTATGGCATGATAAATTTCATGGGTTACCTTGATAAGGCTGATATGAGGGTGTTTTGAATGATTAGGAAGTGAGTGATTCTTTCAGAATGACCACCATTAGGGATTTTAGTTCAAGAACCCCTATATTTATATGATTTCTTGACTTAGGGACCAATCCAAGGGGGTAAATTTGGATGGGAATCAAATACTCGATTCCCAAGGAGTTGTTTTTGGACTCTCAGATCGTTCTTCCTTTCTTTCCCGGATTGTGGAGTGCTTGCCAAGAAACGAGGTTGAGATCGATAAGGAAACTGCTGGAAAACCCATCTATTAAGGGGGATGTCTCGTACGAGACATTAGATGTCTCGTACGAGGCATCTTGTGATGGAATCACAATTTTTCCCTCTGCATAAGTTTTAATGTTCGTTTCGGCCCCTAACTAACGAAGTCAGTCAAAAACTTAACGAGACATGTCAAACTTAACGAGTTTTGACCCAAATCAAAGGCGAGACACAGAAGTAGTGTAATTATGAATGAATGTTCAAAATGGGGTGTCTACAGAGCCCCTCGGCGATGATACTTACGAAAGAAGTAACGTCGTCGATAGAAAAGACACCATTTAGAACTCTAGGTATGGTCGTGCTAGAAAGTTGCCTACGTATTCCTCGGAAGGAAATCAGACAAACGTAATGTGATGATCATGAATTTTTAAAATTTATAATCACCCTATTTCAAGGATTCAAGTTTGATTCTATTGTCAATATTGCACAATTTGAATTTTATGTGGATAAAACATGTCAATAGACATGTTGTAATATGCAAGTGATGTGCTAAGTGTGAACTGAGATGTGTATTAAGCATGAGATTGTGCTATGCCTCTCATATTGTTATTTTATGAAGTAGACATGTTGAATTGTGAAAAGTGGTGCAATTCTAGGAGCGGGCTTATGGAAATGAAAACGTTTGCATATTGAAAATTAGGATGAAGTTGAATTTAAGAAATTTTAATAAAAGTTTCTTTTGTACTAGGCACTCCTGATTAATTTCTTATAAAGTTAGATGATCTAAGATTGAATTAAAAGACTAATGTATTTAAGGAGGATAGGATGTGACTGCAACCATGTGTGCAGTAAATCATTCGATTTAGTAATTTATAATTTGTTTTATTGTTTTTAATATAATAAGTTTGGTATTTTGTATATAGTGAAAATGTTACTACTAGTAAGAGAATAGTAACTTTTGTTAGTGATAGCAATATCTGTTACCCGTTACTCCATCCGGTCCAAAATATCTTGTACCATTTTGAGAATACACAGAAATTAAAGGAAGAGTATTATATATATATATATATATATATATAAAATATTGTGAGTGGGAATGAAGTTGTGAGTATGATAAGTTAAATGGATGTACAAGTGAAGCCTAAAAGTAAGTTGTGTGAGTATAACAAGTGGGGTCGGGAGCATATCATAAGGGTAAAATTGTAATTATGTAAAGAGGTGGTCTCCCATAGAACAAGGGGATCCGTCTCATGGGTGAGACGGGTCGGATCCTGACCCATGGGCATGACCCGCCACGTGGCAGGAATTTTTTTTATTTTTTTTTTTCCAGTTTTTATTCAGTTTTTATATCTTTTTTTCGGCTTTTCAGTGGTTTACCAAAAGTAATAGTTACCATCTCTTAAAGTAATGACTGTATACATATAAAGTAACATTGTTCATAAGTAAACGTAATACCTGTTTTAAAAAATCATAAGCTCGTTTTTACCCATTTTTTCAAATGTAATACTAACTATAATTACATGTAACCCAAACAATATCTAAATGTAATTATAATTTATACTGAAATATAATAGTGCTTTTGCAAAAATGTAAAATATTGTGTATTTTGATTTTATTTTTTAGGAAAAAGTAACATTTGAAAAATAATAACTTATGTATATGAATGTAATTGTTTATACAAGTAAATGTAACACTTTGATAGATGAAAATTGTAACAGATTTTCTATAGATAATGTAATACTTTTACATGTATCATGATAAATTGAACCCCATTGTAACTTATGAAAACATATAGATATAATATTACTTTTCTATACATATGTATTACAAATTATGTATAAACACTATTACATATAAGTAACACGTTCGTTACATTTTAGTTGTAAATAAGTATTACTTTTAGCAAACGAAAAAAACATAGAAAAAAACACTGTTACTTTTCTGTATATATGTATTACTTTTCTGTATACAAACTATTACATATAAGTAACACGTTTGTTACTTTTAGTTATAGTAACTATTACTTTTCAAAAACCGAAAAAACCAAAAATGAAAATATAAAAAAAATTAAAAAAAAAATAATAAATAAATAAATTCGGGCCTATTAGAGACTGCCACGTGGCAGGGTCGCCCATGGGTCCTGGAGCAGCAAAAAAAAAAAAAAAAAAAAAAAAAAAGAACCTATGAAAGGGTGCCACGTGGCGGGTTATGCCCCATGGGCCTTGGAACTTGTTCATGGACCGGGTCATGGGCAAGGATCCGACCCGTCTCACCCATGAGACGGATCCCTTTGTTCTCACATGAGTCTTTGTCTTATGTAAAATAGAAAATAAATGCAAACTAGTGATTAAAGATGTAGTGGGATGAGTCATTAAAAATTGGGTACGTGTTTGTTCCTTGGAATTTCCATACGGAAAGAAATGAAAGAAACGCAAGAGAGAAAGAGGAGAAAAGAAAAACAAACAGAGAGAGAAAAAGAAAAGAGGAAGAAAGAAAGAAAGAAAGAAAGAAAGAAAGAAATCATGTACGAAGAGAAGAAGGATTAAGGTAAATTTTGAGTTTTCTATCTTTCTTATGTGCTTGTAGTTGTAAATTGATTTTAGCATATAATTTTGGGGGTTTTATAAATTCAAAGGTATCAAGCATATGTAAGTAATTAATATTTATTTTACATGGATTGATTTGATTACATGTGTTAGAGTGTTTAAATTGGTATACATATGTAGTTGTTAGGTCATCCATGATTAAATCATGTCTTACATGAAAAAGGGGTGTGTGTGTATGTGTGTGCGTTTGTGGGTTGCTTCATAGTAGTTAATAAAATTGGGGTTGCGTTTAAGTAATTTAATTGTGGAGATTATGCTTGAATTTATTAATGGGTTAATGAATTGAAAATGGGTATATGGGTTTTCTTTGAATTTTTTTTCAAATAATTCCCTTTTGAATCCATATGTACCAGAATGAGACTAGGGAAAATTTATGTACCAAAATGACCACTTTGAGAGAAATCGGCATTGGTAGTGCCGTTTTTTTTTTTAAATTGGGTTTCAAAAATGGCCTAAAGTCGGCATTGGCAATGCCGACTTCAAACTAAAAACGGCACTACCAATGCCGATTTCTCTCAAAGTGGTCATTTTGGTACATAAATTTTTCCTAGTGTCATTCTGGTATATATGGATTCAAAAGGGAATTATTTGAAAAAAAAATCGTTTTCTTTGTGAAAAGGGAATTCAAAAGTTTGGGACAAATGTTAGAATCTGTAAATGGCTAAAGGTTGAAGAAGCTGATTTTCGGAATACCTCTTTAGTCCCTACAATTATGAAAATTCCGGTTTGGTACTTGTATTCTTAAGAAACTTGTAAAACTGTGATTGATTATAACTTGTTCGTTTTTAACCCAAATGAAGTGATTTTTGAGTCCATATTGGCTATTTTTACGAGGGCTTTTCCATTAAATAAGTTTCACATACATATTTGCTGTGTAGTTTTCACAAAATCCCTGTTTTGGCAGCAACGTTGTTAAAGTGACCCGACAAAATGGTTGATCTTGCGAAATTCACAATTTATTCATCCGGAATCGGAATTGAGTGATTTTTTAGTCTAAATTTATTAGTTTTTCATTATCTTTCCAATTGAATGGTTTTTTAATATCAAAACTATTTGTAACATTACCAGATTTATGTTTTTGGTGACTGCTGCATTTTGAAATATGACCTAGGGTTGATATATGATTATTAATTCATCCGAACTTAGAATATGATAATTCTTAAATCTGAATTGGATAAATAATAGAATACGCTTTGAATATAGTGCATTTTAGAATCAATAGTCTGGTTTTATTTTCTGGAATATGTTTACGAGAGGTGATATTCCATGTTGTTGTCTAGATATTGGCTAAAATTTGAAGGTCTAAACATGGGAAATTCATCAAGTTTATCAAAAATGTTTCTCTCATCAAGAGAAACAATTAGAGCCAAAAATATTCAAGTTTCATGGTGGAATTTCATCAAAAGGTAAGAAATCCTTACACTTGTATTTCATTTTTTACATGGAATTCTTGTATCTTAAACTTATAATTGATATAATTAGAACTTTAATGAGTTGAGTTCATGGAATTTATTTAGTTATTGATGTTGTGTGTTGATACCATAATTATTTATGGTATTAAATGAAGGAATGGTGGTAGAATAGCGTATTTGAGATTGTGAAATATAAAGAATTGATGGGTTGTACCTAGAGTACAAGTACTAGTGTAATTACTTGAAGTGTTGGACATGAATATGAGTATGTACACGAATCCGATGTGTGATTCAATATATATTGTATAAAGGGATGGAACCTACACCATCATACGAGTGATACTCCTAGCAACATCGGGAGATATTATATATATGAATATGAATACCGAACACGAATTCAATGTGTGATTCACTATATGAGTACGAATATAAATATCGAACACGAATCCGATGTGGGATTCACCATATGGTTGTGGAATAAATACTGAACACGAATCCAATGTGGGATTCATTACATATGGATATGATGGTATATTGATAAAAGTTGGGTTGTACCTATTGTTGTTAGAAAAGAAGAATGGGTTGTGGTTTTGTGTTGACAGGATATGGGAAATGAAGAAATGGATGTGACTAGAATGGTGGTAATATTTATTATATATGAGTTTCACATTTCTCGGTTCCGTATGTAGCCGTTATGTTATTAACTACTTTCATTTCTATGAGTAGTATTTTATTCGTCTATATTAAAATGCTTCCGCATATTTTATGAGGTAGGAATTCCTTACTGAGTTATACTCACTTTTATTTGTTTCAATATTGAAACAGGAAGTGTCTAGCTATAGAAGACAAACACATCAAGTGAGGATAGAAGGGGCAGCTGTTGGGTAGTACTTTAAGGTCCATGACCTATGCTATTGTAGAACCACTTAGTATATGCACGAGTTTTATTAGGGCTATATGCCTTAGTGTTTGTATTAATTTGATAAACTTCTAGTAAAGTATAAAGAGTTATATTTGGTGTTGTTTGAAGAGTTGTGTAACTCTTAGTTGTCGTCATGTCGAGTTAAAGAAAACTTTTTTTTTTAACTCACAAGTTTTAAAAGTTGGGATGTCATGTGGACATCATTCAAGCCCAAATAAGTTGTATATTAGGAGTCTATTTTTCGGGTCATGACACGTAGTTCGACTCCAAAACACGCAAAAACGGTCGCTTGAGGTATTTTGAAAATCCTTTGAAAGCAATACTGCGGTAAGGAAAGTTTAGAGTTTAGAGAGTAACCCATACTGAGGAATCAATGTCCTTGACCCAATTCTGAATATACCCTATTGTTGATGACGAATCGTCTTCAGTTTTGTTGGTGCCGGAATGACCATAGGGTGCTTTGATGCCGGAGTGACCATAGAGGTGCTTACATTATGCCTCAGTGACCATAGGGTGTCTTTAGATGAAGGTGCCACTGTGCCAGAATGACCACAAGGTGCTTATTTTTGTGCCTTGATGACCATAAGGTGTCTTTGGTGCCAGAGTAACCATAGAGGTGCTTATTTTTGTGCCTCAATGACTACAAGGTGTCTTTAGATGCCCTTCATCAAACACTGCAACGCACGTTCCAGTTTGGAGACGCCAATTACTCGGACCTTTCTTCTCCTTCCAACAAGACTTCCTTTCCGTTGAAAATGCTGTGAATCCTATGTTATTAGCTTACGCCTTGATAACAATTATAGGATTCGGGATTTGGAGATGCCAATTACTCGGACCTTTCTTCTCCTTCCAACGAGACTTCCTTTCCGTTAAAAATATGAATCCTATGCCATTAGCTTACACCTTTATGGCAATTATGGGACTCCTAGTGGTGTGAATCTTGTGTTACTAACTTACGTCTTGATAACAGTTGTGGGATTCCTAGTGATGTAAATCCCTTGTCATTAACTTACGTCTTGATGACAGTTGCGGGATTAGAGTTTGTTGATGTAGATTTTTGTTGCTCACCCATGATCTTGGATGCGCAGTGAGAATAGATTCATACTGAGAAACAACTTCATTTGTTCCAATTCTGAAAATATTCTTTTGTTGATGACTCAATGTTTCATCTTGAACCGGGTTCAAATTTGACCTCTTAATCAAAGCAGGGCTTTTTATGCCATTTTTGTTAAAAGCAGGGCTTTTCTGGAATTTTCCGAGAGAACAGGGTTTTCTGGAATTTTTTGAGAGATACCTCGTACGAGGTATAGATGTCTCGTACGAGGCATCCTTGATCTTACGCATACCAGACCTATATCAGGCGCTGGTTTGTGATTTCAAAATCACTTTTGTGTTTTGTTTTCAAGAGCTCTCCGACTTTAGGCGATTTTCTTCCTAAAAATCTCCATTTTCCTCAAGTTCAAGTGATTTCCAACCTCTTCCAATGGCCGGTGAAAATTGTTCATATAAGGAACACCTCTTCGGTAGACACATAAAGGGTAAAACATGGAGGACGAATGAGTTGTGCCCGTTCCACGAGGAACATATTTCTCATGCTGTGAGAGAGAGGACGGTAAGGATCTCTTCCTTTTGTTGAGCTTCCATGTCAATTTCTTTGTTGCATGTCTCAATTCTGTGTTTTTCGATATAATGCTTAAATGAGGATTTTATCAATTTTCTGATATTCGCCTTTTTTTGCTTATGTTTTTGCAGCCGTTCAAGATCATTGACAACTGTAGGGGCAGTGTCAAAGCGGTTGTGGAAGTATAGAAGACCCTGATCCCTAAAGTGAAGGAGGAGATCGAGCATATGGGGCTGAAACCCTTTTTTGACGGTTTAGTGGGTGAGAGGAGGAACATGCATGTGCTCTAGGTTATTCGTGAGCGTTGGTGGGACAGTATCCACATGATGCATATGAGGTGGGGGGAGATTACGATGACTCCGACCTATTTTCATGCCATTACTGGGCTTCCATTCACTTCTGAGGTCCTTGACGTGGATGTCAACTTCTTGCCGAGTGATGATGATATGAGGCGGCTTTTGGGTTTCTCCATGTGCACTCTGGGAAAGGGTTTCCCTCTCAAGGCTTTGAGGGACAAGGTGAGCACTTACATCGTCACTAATGCGAGTCAGATGAGGTTTGTCAAACCATAGCTATCCGCGGCTTCTTATGGTGGGCATTTTCTGAGACGTTGTTTTCTAACCATGCGTCAACTGCTTTGTTCACTCTTTTGAGTTTGTTGAGGGATATGCAGCATGTCACCGATGCTAGCTGGGGTGCTGCTGGTTTGGCCCATTGCTATGTAGCCATGGACGAGAGTTCGCGTAATCGCGCGAGTCCACATTTTGCAGGCTACAGTCATGCTTAGGAGGTACAACGTTTATCTCTTATTGTACTTTCTCTCGTTTCAGCCCCAAATTTCTTTGTTTTGATAGCGTCTTGTCTTTTAGCTACTTTATGTTGACATTTTTCCATGTTTCACCCGCTTGTAGGCTTGGGGTTATGCTATGTTCAGCCTTTATATCTTTGATCTTGTAGAGAAGGCTCCTATGCTACTAGATACTTTGAGGTGGCGTAGGGAGAATCAGGATACTCGTGATGAGAACGCTGAGAGGGAAAACTTGCCTGCGGCCCAGATGAGAGGGTATCTTGATCAGTGGATGGTTGTGCCTGATGATCCCAGAGCTCTTTATCCTTCGGACGGTTTGGATCTTGATCATACCCATTTCTATTCAGGTGTGAGATTATTGATGATCGGCCTCGGCGGCGACTGTTTCTATTTGGGTAAGAGAGTCTCTCGCCAGCATGACGGTGGTAGGCTTGAGCTTATTGTCCCCCTTGATCCGCCAGCTCATATATTGAACTCCTATCTGATTGAGGAGGGGGAGAGAGAGGATCTCACCATTGGTCAGGCTGCTTTCGAGCATTTCCATATTGAGGGGGATTATCAGGAATTCTTGACTCATCTGATGCCTCGTTTGATTAGGGAAGAGGGTGACCAGGCTCAGGCTCAGGCGGCCATCCATGTCCCATTCTGTCCGCAGCTCAGACTGGCATCGTTTACGTATAGCATGTTTGATGGTGTGGAGAGCATCGATAATCTTCCCGCCGAGTATGATATGCCAGAGGGACTCATACCTCCTGCTGATACGAATATGGTATGACTTATGACTTTCTTTTGTCATTTTACCATTTCATATCTCTACTTATCATTTGATTGAGGATTTTGACATTTCCTTATTTCTTCTCAACAGGTGCCCATTGCAGAGTATAGAGAAGCCGCGGGACGGCTTGCCCAATTCATGGCCTACGCCAAGAGAGTGAAGAGTGACACTGTGGAGCTCTTAGGCCGATTGGCTCGCCAGATTGCAGAGTCAGTTGCTTGCGGGAAGAGACCTCGAACGGATGAGTGATGACGCAGCGGTGGCGACGTCCCTTCATTTGATGTCTGAGTAGATAGGATTCCCCATCCCCTCTTTCATTTTTGTTGATGTAATTATTGCCTCAGTATAGGCGGAGACAGCTTTTTCTTTTGGTTTGTACCTGTGCAACAAGTATATCCTAACTCTAGCACATACATTTTTCAATTATAGTTTTGTTTCTGACTGTTTAATGGTTTGATTCATGCCCAGTTGGTCAACCGTGGGGTTTTTTATGAGATGGATTCATGTTGGGCCATTTGTATGTGATGATGAACTGTTTAGGTGAGTTTCTGAGGTGTTTGAGACATATTTTTGACATGTTGGGCAGCCTGAATTTGAGCAGAATTGTTGCTGCCTTGAACTGGGGGGATACCTCATACGAGACATCCCTTAAATCTGGTAAGTTTCTCCTTTTTCCTCGAGGATTTGGTATCCGAATTCATATATAAAGACCTCTATTCCATCCTAGAAATCCATGCAGCTTCAAATCAGTTCTGGGAACTCTCCTTTTATAGCTAAATTCTCAACCTTTTGCTCTCAATGGCCCCAAGCAAGTCCGTCCCTTCATCAATGATTGTTGATGAATTCTCTCTAGACTTAGAATCGGTGGAGCGCTATAAGGATGACTTAGCGATGTTTGTTCGTTCCTTTGACAAGTCTCGTCAAGAGAGGTTCGTGGAGATGTTTGGGTTCAAGATCCTTTTCACTTTGAAGAATCTAAAACCGAATTGGAATCTCTTGAAGGGAGTAGCACGTTTTTGGGATCCTTCGACCCATCTCTTCAACTTTTCGCTTAATGAGATGGTTCCCACCGTGGAGGAATTGGCGACTATCTTGGATATGTCGTTGACCGATGTGATTGCGGTTCCTAAGCATGACAAGGTACCGTCGGAGTCTCTTAGGGACTTGTTGAGTATAGGCCTTCATGAAGCGAAGAGTTATATCCACAACCGTTATGTCGATCTCTCTGCTTTGCCAAGGAGATTTAGGGGTCGTGTGACACGCATTCATGGTGAGGATTCCCAGTGTTGCCTCTTGGTTTTGTGCTTATTTTGGAACGTGATTTTCATGAGCAAGTGTGGCATGGAGGACACGGAGCTCGTGGATGTTTTTTTCAAGCTAGAGGACGGGCCTTCAATATTGTTCCTATTATCATAGGGGAGACCCTTCATGGTCTTGATGAGTTGCACCGAACCGGCTCTATGACTCGGGGAAGTCCACTATTGTTGACCATTTGGCTTTGGGAACATTTTAGATTGTTGAGCCCTCCGACCGAGTATTCTCCTTATACTTTCCATAGGCGGAGATTGCTAGTGAAAGACCTTAGCATTGAGGAGTAGGCCCATCTTTTCGCGAAAGCGGAGACCGATGATATTGCTTGGTGTCCACCCTTTTGGAAGGTGAAGAAGTTTGTGGCTAGTACTGATGGGTATGAACGATTCGTTCTTCCGGGTTTGAGAGATTCCTCCTTTTATTTTGCTTGAAGGGTGATGCGACAGTTCGGTCAGCGACAGGACACTTTTGTGCTAGGGGGATGTGCTCAAGACATTTCTTTCATGGACTCGGAGTTTGCTACGAGCTTGGCTAGTGCTTGGGGGCAGGGTACCACCATGGACCGTTGGACCAATATCTGTCATGATGGAGGGAGCATTTATCTATCGGATAAATATTTGGATTGGCTTCTCCAGGAACTTCGTCCCAATGTTGAGGGTATTGATGAAATTCGTCGTCCTTTGTTGGGGGACCAATTCTAGCCTAGCTTGAGTTTGAGGAAGAAGGAAGCTAAGGAGGATCCTTCTAATGTCAGCGTAGACGCTACCCAAGACTTTCTTGATAGTGGATTTTATGAGAAGAGAGCAAATGGACTTCTCGGTAAACTGAAAGCTCTTGATAGGCCCCATGTGTTCACGAGATTGACTCCTTCAGTGTTCAGCAGACTTGATGTTCCTCCCGGTTTTGAGATACCTTGGTACAAGAGGAAAAGAGATGACAAGGCGGATCGTGGTCAAGCCCCTACTAAGTTAAGGAAGAAATAGATCTTTGAGAGTATAGAGAGATTGCTTAGATAGACCAAAGTTTTGATTTTTAGTGTTTTATTTATTTTTCTTTTGCAAGTTGGTAGCTCATGTTGGGAATTTTCCTATTGTTTTCTTGAAATGCATTCAATTAATAAAATAACAAGATTTTTATTTTTATTTATTGAATAGATCGGACCAAAAGGCTGCCTACTGATTGTATGACTTGTCTTATACGAGACAGTCCCATATTCCCTTTTTTTATGCACACCCTGGCTTTTGCCTAGACCGCCCTTTTAGGTTTTCAATCTAGCGGGCTTCTTTTCTCATGCTCTTCTTTTTTTGAATTAGGGGACAGAGCTATGACTAGTACTTCTTCAGCTTGTCCATGTTAACGGTCTTTGGTAGTTGATCTCCATCCAGGTCTACGAGTTGTACCGCTTCTCCGGAGAAGATCTTCTTGACTATGTAAGGACCTATCCATCTTGGTCCCTGTTGGTCCCAGAGAGCAATAAGGGTATAGAACCGCTAGAGGGGGAGTGAATAGCGGTCCAAACTTTTTCGAAACTACCCTTGAAAATCAACCAAGTACTTATCAGTTTGGTCAAATACGGTTCAAGGTACTAGAACCGAACAGATAAAATGCACACCAGAGTTTTGCAGTTTGGCCAAAAGGATAGTTAAAGAGTTGGGCGATTTGACTCGGGTTGAAAACACTATGATTCAACCGATAATCTCAATTTGAAGATCAAATAAAACACAATTCATATTTCAAGTCATTTCGTGAATGGATTAAGTTACAGACCACAAACAAGAAATATAAATAACAAGACAGAAAGTAAAGATAAAACACACAAAGAGGTTCGTTCTTGAATGAACTACGTCATCTACCTAGATGGTTAGTCTAGGATTTTCTAATAGCTACTAGACTTGTATTAATTTAGAGGAGGTTTTACAAGATGAATCTAAACTCTAAACAATCAATCTAACCTATAAAGCTATTATAGCAACCGGTGTATTCGAAGTATATAATCTATGTGATTATATAAATCGGGTGTGTGTGTGGAAAGAAATCAATTGCTCTAAGTATCTAAATGAAGGCTGAGCAAATGAACAACTTTCTGTGTAAAGGATGAGTATGGAATGGTTGTTAGGCTTGAAGCTTGATGAAGAAATCTGGGTTTGCTAAGGAGATCTTTGAAGGTTTGAATTTCTGGGTTTAAATCTTCAAAGCAAACTTGAACACTTTGGAATATTTCTCTTGAAGCTCATCAACCTTTATTGTTGAGAAATAAAGGCTATTTATAGGCATTGCACCCTTGTGACCGTTGGACAAAGATTTGAATTAAATCTGAGGGTACAATTGCTGTCGAATTCCCAGTGGTTGAGCTGTCATTGTCGTCCTTGGTTTTGTCTTGTAGTCCTAGGTAGTTGTAGCACCACTATCTGACATTTGTCTTTTGTTGCAAAAAGGACTAACGGTAAACAATTCAAATTGCTTGGACAAGACCGACATTCCTTGCAGAAACTCCAAGTTAACTTGAAGTTATTTTTACAAGACATAAAACATTCCTTTACGGTTGAAAAGGGAATGTTTTCTAAGGAATAAATGACTTCTCTTGAATTCTTCAATAACTGGTCTGCGGTTCCACCAAGCACAGGAGCGGTTCTAAGGATGAACTTGATGTGCGGTTTCATACGAAACTGAATGCGGTTTCATGATTGGGGTTCCATCAAGTTGTCATCAGCGGTTCCAAGAAAGACTTGAAGAACGGTTTCATCAAATCCACATAATGCGGTTTGATGAAAAATAAGCGACTCCATGCTGGCGGTTTGAAGATAGCACAAGGGCGGTTTTAAGAACTAAACCGCTAAGGGTAAACCGAACAATACTCAGCCTAGATAAACAAAAATCTATAAATGGACTTATCTAATAATTGAAGTATAACTTCATTATATGCGGTCCTAAAGTCCATAAAAAGACACGTGGCATGGATCAATCAAATTAAGAGGGTGTACTAACAATGAATCCTAACAATATCCCCCTATTTGATTGATGCCATTACCACACTATGATAAAGCAAAACATTGTACTTGGTAAAAACATGTCCGGAATAAATTTCCATGAAACTGCATGTCCCAAGTCAATGCACACCTATGTTAAATCATAGATTTCTAATCTATCAAAAATAAAGGAAATGAAGAACAGATAGAATAGAAAGACATTCAGATGCATATAAAATGATATGATTTTAAAGATCAGATATGTATGTTTAAACTGAATGTTTAAAACAAAATGCACTTAAAAATATTTTCATGATGAATGTAGTGCATGAGTTTTGAAAAATGCAAGCATTGTTCCACAAACAAGCAGTTTGAATAAACAAAGTTTTGGAAACTGAAATGCAGTGCATTCATTCTCATTATAATTCAATCATAAAGTTTGGAACTTACAAAGTACAAGAATTATAAGAGAGCAAAAAGACTAAGATATAAAATCTAGTCAACTTCATCAGCGGCGGCAGAAACCCTTTCTTCTGTAGCATCCTCTGCAATGTTGTCCTGCGCGGCTTGAGCTTCTTCAGCAGCATCTTCAGTAGCGGGTTCGGTTGCAGCAACATTTCTTGAGCCGGAGGAAGCATGAGCGGTTTCAAACACAAAGTCTACTGCACGAAGCCGAACTTCAGTCGGTTCATTGATCCTCTTTTCAATACCAGCAGTTTGCTTGACCAAATTGCCGGTTCTATACAAGATAAGCTCTGAAGAATCAATGGCAAGCTTTGCCAGAATATCAAGCTTTTCTTCAATGGAGTCCATTCTGGTGTCAACTGCTTGCTGCTTTAAAGAGTAGATCTCATGGTTGCTTCTGACCAGATCTTGGAGAGCCCGTTGATTCTCAAGAATAATGTTCAGCTTCTCATCTAACTACTGCTGTCTAGATTTGTCATCAAATCTCTCACTTATTCTCTCCCCTTTAATGGCATCAAGGTCAGATTGGATTGTAAGGAGGTGAGAGTCAAACCGAATGGTTGAAGTCTGCTGATGAAACTGAATGTTCCTAACCGCATCTATCAAATCGGCGGTTGAGGCACGAAGTGGTAAAATGGGATAGGAAGGAACTGAAGGAGGAGGTTCATCAGAGGGAGTATATTCAGGCATAGGCTCATCATCATCATCAGAGATTGAGATGGCATCATCAGATTGATGGGAAGAAGAAGAATGCATTTTTGCTTTGCCTTTCAAAAGAGTATGGGCATCTTCAAGAGATAAGCCCATTGAAACCCTAAGGGCGGTTTCAAACTCAATTGGGTCAAACTAAATGAAAGAAGGAACTAGAACAATAGCAGTTTGAGTAGGAGGGGGAAGAGGACACAAGGACCCAAACTGATCAACGGTTAAGAAAATGGAAGGAGAAGGAACAAGTAACAGTCTGTATAAATTTGGAATGCAAAGGCAATTAAAGTAGAGAAAGAATTGGGAGGCAAGAGTAGGGTCATTCATGACCTGATAAGCAATTTCAGCAATTATCTGATTTGCAGCGGTTAGAATGATCTGATCAGCAACGGCGGCACTGTCTTCAGCAGGATAAATAGCAAAGGGATTGGGGCGGCCTGACTTGAGAAATCTTTCTTTGGCTTTGGCGGCGGCACGAGTAATGGCCCCAACCCTTCTTTCCCTTGAATTGGAAGACTTGACCCGCTTTAGATAGGAGGCCAGTTCTGCTGCACTCTTCCTTTTCTTTAACTTCGGTTTTATGTGAAAGAAACTGATGTTTGAGGATATAGTTGAGCCGAAGGTTGAAACAAGGGTTGAACCGAAGTAGATGCATATGGTATAACCGGAGATGGAGATGACTGAACCGGAAATGGAGTATGCTCTGGTGAGTTAAAGTCCAATTTTCGTTTAAGAGATAGAGGGGAGTCCTCAAGCAACATCGGCTCAATCCCAGCCTTTCTCATTTCAGCACGTTCATGCAGTTCCTTTGTAAATGGTCCTTCTTGAGGCGAATGATCTTTCTTATCATATGCCTTGCTGAAGTCCACTGCTCCAGGTGGCCTTGACTGCCAGTGCTCCACAAAGTCACTCTTATTTACTAACCTCCTCTTCTTCTTCAAAGGTTCAACTTCAAGAATTTCTTCTTCTTGCTCAGGTTCACCTAGTGATGCCTCAGACATCTCAGTCTGCTCAGGCACAACCACAGCCTCAAACTCTTCGGTCTGCTCAGGCTGAACCGCAGCCTCAGACACTTCAGTCTGCTCAGGCTCGGTTTGAGAAGAGGGTTTAAGGATTGGGAAGGCATTGTAAATAGCAGCCAACTGTTCTTCTGTGAACTGAACAGAGGGCGGTTTAGAAGGTGAAGGTTTTGGAGGAGATAAAGGTTCAGAGAAAAGGAATTCATATAGGATTTTCTTTGGAGAAGGTTGAGATGGGGATTGAGGTTTGGTTAGAATGGATTTGGCTTTGGCGGTTTTGAGAGCATGGGCATCCATTGCAAACTTAATGGATTTCTCAACATTGGGTTTTATAGGGGGAAAGAGGTTTAATTTGAGGTTTGGGAATGGATGGTTTGGATGTGGTAGGTTTTGATAAGGTTGGAGAAAGTCTAATAGGAGGAAATAAAGTTGAAGAAGTTGAGGGTTTATATGGTGGTTTGGATGAGGGTTTAGAGGGAGGTTTGGCTAGATCAGCCTTTGTGATAACTTGTGGAATTTGGACACTTCCCTTTCATTTCCTTTGAGTTGCGGTTTCCCTGGGTTGAGCATCAGGTCTTGGCCTTGTTGCAGGCTCCCCCTCAACCTCAGGCTCCCTCTCAGCTGAAGCATCATCTTGATTCAAGTGACTTAACCCCAATATGTTCAAGGTTTCAGTCTGGCCTTCATTTCTTAGCATCGAAGCATGTGCCTGATCTGCTATGGCTCCTGCATACAGTTTGCCTGATTTGTTAAGACGAGCCTCAGGGAAAGGGCCTCTTTCGGCTTCAGGCAGGGGGTCCTCATTCCAAACGGTTTGGGCAAATCTTCATCCAAACTTCGTTCTGAAGGAATCAAACTTTAATAGCCCAAAAATTGTCTTCTCTAAAGGATCCATCCTGAAGTCCTTATTTGTTGAGGAGAACTTGAATATCTCAGATTCCTGGTGAAGAAATCGAGTGAGCAATCTGTAGTGAGTCCTTATCTTGGATTTACCAGCGGCTTTATCTGCGGCATGGCGGTGTAGCATATTAATCATTTACTTCATAATAACCTTAGGTCAGTGTAACTTCTTTCCCTTATAAATAGCCACACAGTAAGCATAATGTTCTGAGGTGAAGTTGTTGTGGTTTCCATTCTTGCGCATGACGGCTGAATCCACAATATCACACAGTAGAGCCATCACCTCTCCAAAATCCTTCTTGGAGGAATTCTTATTTGAGAAGGAACTGACTCCAATCAATTCCAAGGTGGTGATGTTCAAGATCTCCGGTTTGATGCTCAAAACCCCAGAGTACTCAAGTCCAGCTAGCACACCTATCTTTGTTGCGGTTAGAGTTACAACCTTGCCGCAAATAGTAGATCTGATTGCATCTTCATACTTGACCTCTCCAGTCTCCAAATCTCTAATTGTTTCACCCTTTGCATTCACTAGAGCTTCATTTGTAGAGATCCCATTATCAAAAAATTCAGAACAAATGATAGGCACGAATTGGGGCTCATCCATGAGAAATAGCGGTAGGAGCTTGGATGTCTCTAACAGTTTGAGCAGCTTCCTTCCAACCGCATCTCTTTTAAAGTCGGCTTCAATAATTCTAGAGCCTGGTACGAAGTTATATGTATCCTAAAAAAAAATTATCAAAGTTAGAAATGATTTGAGAGATCAAAGTTTGAAGCATCAAGCAAACAGATCGGTTTGAGTGAAGCTCACAAAACCATAACAATGGAATCCTAATAATGACAGTATGGAGCACAAGCAAAGTAAAAAGGGTAAAAATGTAAAAACAAAAATAAGTGAACAGTAAAAATAAAAATGGATCAAAAGGAAAGTTTTTGAAAAAGAGTTTGAATGCATGAAGAACATGAAGAACATGAAGAACAGAGTATGAACATGCAAAACAAAATCTTAACCAAAAAGTGAAAGAGTTATACCAAAACGACCACAAAGGGCAGATTCTAACAAAGTTCTAAATAAACAAGAACAAATAACATCATATGAACCCAGAATCTGCAGAAATACGAACGAACACCGAGTAACCCAAAAATCGATTTTGCTCAAATTGAACACAAATCACAAAATAAAACATACAATCAGTATATATAAGCAAATGCGAACTCAATCCAATCAAAATATTGAAGAAAAAGCATAAAAGGATCAAGGAAGATGAACAAGCTTTTTCAAGCTCAACAATGGCGGATATAAAAATTAATACTGAGTTTAGGGTTCAAGAAATCATACCATATCGGGCTTGGATGGTTTAGACGATGTAGAAGCAGAAGCAAGATCAATAGATTTCTTTGGTGCCATTTCGAAAATTGTTTAAGTAAGAAATTTTTTTTAGAACAGAGAGAGAGAGAGAGAGAGAGAGAGTACGGTGAATAGAGGAGAGAGAAAGAAGTTTTTGCCAAAAAGAGAAAGAAGGTAGAAAGTTAAATTGAAAATGAATTTGTCTTTTATACTCAATTAACTACCTCGGGTAGTGGAGCGGCCATGACGGCTGTAGAAAGCTTAACAGTCAGCGTACCTGTCTATCGCATTTCATGCGGCAGAAATAATTGCACAAAGGTCCTTAAAGCTGAAAGGACATAAAGTAGGGACTAAACTACAATTATACATGCCTGAGCAGTTCGTTGAGCAAACCGATATACCTTTTCTTCACTATCAGTTTTGATAAAACCGATATCTCTCAGTTCTGTCTGCGGTTTGATTAGGTCAAACCGATGTACTGTTTTCTTGATACGGTTTGGAGAAAACCGAAATCATCCTTCTTGTCTCTGCAGTTTGACTAGAATCTTCTACTGAACCTTTATTGATACGGTTCCAATGTTGATAGAATCACAAGCTATTTTTGCATTTTCTAACTAGAGCCAAAATACTTAACATAATTTATTAGAACAAGAAATAAATAGATATGAAATAATTTAAGTTAGTTCCAGCATACCCATTTCTCCTCGTAAATGAAAGAACCTGGAGTTTTCAAGCGGTTTGGTGAGGATGTCAGCAATTTGATCATCGGTTCCCACCTTTGCTAAGAAAATGTTCTTCTTTTCAACATGGTCTTTGAGGAAATGATATCTTATGTCAATGTGCTTGGTTTTTGAGTGCTGAACTGGATTGTTGGAGATAGATATTGCTGCAGTACTATCAAAGTAGATAGGGCAGTTATTTTCAAATACTTCATAGTCTTCCAACTGATGTTTCATCCAGAGAATTTGAGAGCAACAGCTTCCAGCCGCAATATATTCAGCTTCAGTGGTTGAGACTAAAACCGACACTTGTTTCTTGCTGGACCATGATACAAGCTGAGATCCAAGGAACTGACATGTACCACTAGTGCTCTTACTATCAATCTTACATGCTGTAAAGTCAGCATCTGAATAACCTAACAAATCAAATGAAGATTATTAGGAGTACTAAAGTCCAAGGTTAACAGAGCCACATAAATATCTAATGATACGTTTAACAGCAATAAGATGAGATTCTCTAGGGTCAGCTTGAAATCTAGCACAAACACACACACTGAACATGATATCTGGCCTACTTGTAGTTAAGTAAAGAAAAGAGCCAATCATACCTCGGTAGAGTGTCTGATTCACTTTCTTACCTTGTTCATCTCGATCCAAACTTCAGGCCTTAGGCATTGGGGTATCTACTGGTTTTGCGATTTCAAGCCCAAACTTCTTGATCAAGTCTTTGGTGTATTTGGCTTGATTGATAAAGATTCCATCATGACATTGCTTTATTTGGAGTCCAAGAAAGAATGTCAACTCTCCCATCATACTCATCTCAAATTTACCTTTCATTAGCTTCTCAAACTTAATACACATAGTTTCATTAGTAGAACCAAAAATAATATCATCAACATATATTTGAACTAATAATGAATGACCTTTGTGTTTAGAAATAAATAAGGTTGTATCAATTTTACCTCGAGAGAATCCTTATTCAATAAGAAATTTAGATCGAGTGTCATACCATGCTCTTGGAGCTTGTTTGAGTCCATATAAGGCCTTCTTGAGCTTGAAGACATGATGAGGAAGTTTATTGTCTTCAAATCCTGGCGGTTGGGCTACATAGACTTCTTCTTGTAGTTCACCATACAGAAATGCACTATTCACATCCATTTGATATAACCTGAATTTCTTGAAGGAGGCACATGCCAGGAACAACCTTATGGCTTCAAGTCTGGCTACAGGAGCAAAGGTTTCATCATAATCAATCCCTTCTTCTTGCCTATAACCTTGAGCAACCAACCTCTCTTTGTTTCTAGTTATAGTACTATTTTCATCCATCTTGTTTCTGTATACCCATTTTGTTCCAATTACAGTGTGATCTCTGGGCCTTGGAACTAGAGTCCAAACTCTGCATCTTTTAAACTGATTAAGCTCTTCTTGCATTGCAGTTACCCAACTAGCATCACTTAGAGCTTCATCAACCTTCTTCGGTTCCATCTGAGATAACAGTGCGGTTGTGAACAAACTGTGGTTTTCTCTATGAGTTAAGCTTCCTCTTGTTTGAACACCAAAATTGATAGGACCGATAACATTTGTAGTTGGATGGTCTCTATGCTCATTGATTTCTGAAGGGAGTTCTTCATGAACCACAATTTCTTGAAGATTTTCTAGAGGAGGCTCTTCTTGATAATCATTGAAATATTCATTGAAGGTGATGATTAGAACTGGATCAACGGTTTGAATGGGATCAGAAGACAGTGGTTCTGTAGCAACACCACTTACGGTTTGATTGGGCGCGGCTAGAGAACCTGATGGAGCGGTTTTAGTAGGTTGGTCATTTACGGCTGTATGATTAGGGTAAGATGTACCGGTCTCAAAACCACTAAAATCATCAACAACATTTGGAGCCATATGTGGATCAAGAAGATCATGTTCATTAAATGTAACATGGACTAACTCTACAATTTTAAGTGAAGTTTTATTGAAACAATGAAAAGCTTTAGAGTGTTTTGAATAACCAACAAAAATACCTTCATCGGCCTTAGCATCAAATTTACCTCGATGCTCTCTGCCATTGTACAAGATGTAACACTTGCATTCAGATATCTTGAAGAAGGCAATGTTGGGTGATCTGCCTCTCCACAATTCATACGGAGTTTTGTTGTGGACTTTGATGATGAGGGAGCGGTTTTGAGTGAAACAAGCTGTAGTGACTGCTTCGGCCCAGAAGTACGTGGGAAGCTTAGCTTCTGCAATCATGGTCTTCCCGGCTTCAATCAAAGTCCTATTCTTTCTTTCCACTACTCTATTTTGTTATGGAATGCCAGCAGCAGAGAAGTTGTGATCAATTCCATGATCATCACAATATTGGACAACACCATTGTTTTTAAACTCGGTTCCATTATCTGAACGCACAGCAACGATGTCATCCAATTTCTGAGTTTGGAGCTGTCTAAAGAGAGAGGTTACGATGCCATAAGTACCATCTTTAGAGGCTATCATTTCCACCCATGTATATCTTGAAAAGTCATCAACAACCACCAAGGTATAGCGGTTTCCTCCTATACTTGCGGTTGGGACAGGTCCAAATAGATCCATGTGAAGCAGTTGTAACTAGCGGTTCATTGAAGGCGCGGTTTTGCTGGGAAATGACTGTTTGGGCTGCTTATCAAGCTGGCATGCTTTACATTTCTTATCATGATGGTCAGCCATTTTGGGTAGTCCTTTAACGAGACCGTCCCTTTGCAGTTTTGCTAGATATTTGAAGTTCAAGTGGCTGAGCCGCTTATGCCATAACCAGCTGCTTTCACTAATATTTTTGGCTACAAAACAAAGGTTAGCAATAGAAACAATATTACTCAAATCTATCATATATACATCACCTGTTCTGTTGCTAGTCAGTAGTGTAACTCCGGATGTTGCATCTTTAATGAAACAATTTGTTGAGGTGAAGCTGCAGTTCATTCCTTTGTCAAAAAATTGAGATATGGAGAGAAGTTTGTGCTTGAGTCTTTCTACTAGTGACACATTTTCAATAGTCACTTTTCCTCGTTTGATTGCTCCATATCTTATTGTTTCTCCTTTCTTGTTGTTACCAAATACTACTGGGGGGCCTTTTATTGAAATGGTATCACAAAGAAGTTCATTATCTTCGGTCATATGTCGTGAGCAACCACTGTCCAAGTACCAATGATCCTTCTTCTTCTTTGCACTACCAGCCATGAAGCATAAAATCTGAAAAATAAACATTAAAGATTTTGGTCCCCCTTATTCCTTGGGTCCTAGGGTTAGCAGCTTTTTGGGACCCACACCTGTTTGAACTTAGAATTTTTACGTCTTTTGGCATTGGGTGTGAACCTTAAAATACAATGACCAGCACTAAGACCATAATCGGCACAAATGACACAATGAATTAAACCGGTTTGAGATTGCGGTTTTACAAACCCTTTACTAGTCTTCGGTTTCTCATATTTTACTAGGTCAGCGGTTTTAGATTTGACAAAGACTACCTTCTTGAGCTCAACCTTCCTCTAAGGTGCGGCTTTAGGAAAAACAATAGGAATTTTCTTAAACTGACTAGGAGCGGTTTCATCACTCAATACTTCTTTGGTTGCCTCAGCCGCTGTGGATTTTTCTTTCCACTTTGAATCTCTCCCAGTCTGGTTTTTAGGATACTCAAAGAAATAATTTTGCTTTTTAATTTCTTGCTTAGAGCCCTTTTTACCAGCATGATACACCTTGGAGGTTTCGTTGGTTTGTTTGGGGGGTAACACACCACCTTCAGCACAAAGACATGTTGGAGTAGAGCACCAACCGACTAGCGATCAAAGACGATGGAAGAAAATCAAGGCAGCAGCACAGGTCGATTGGGCGACCTCCCAGGATTAGGGCCGGCGACCGCCCAAACGAACAGGACTGAATCAGGGCCAATGGTGGGATTTCTAGGCGACCGCACAGGACCATATGTGCGGCCGCACACCATGGCGGGGAGACTATTTTGGCCAAAACTTCTTGGTTTTAGGTTTCTTTCTTTGACTAGGATTTGGTCTTTATTCTAGGTTTGCTATATAAGCAGGGTTCCGCCCCATAACTCATTGTAACTCCATATTTACATATTATAGTGCAAGATCCTGGCTTGGTAGTGCCCCCAGACATAGTCAATATTGACGAACTGGGTTAACAATTTCTTGTGTTCGTTTTGTCTTTTGCTTTGGGTTTCTTATTTCTTGTGCTTGTTTGTGGTGCTGAGTTTTCTTGCAATTTGCTTGGGTGGTGGGTTGGGAAGGGTCTATTCCACAACAACTGGTATCTAGAGCTCTGGTTTATCGTTCCGGGTTTATAGGACGATTAGGGTTTTATCAAGCAATCAAGAATGGGCAAGGATAAATAAGCGGTGGAGAAATTTGATGGGTCTAACTATGGATATTGGAGGATGCAAATAGAGGATGTCTTGTATAATAAAAATCTCTATAAGCCACTAACAGGAGTCAAACCGGAAAGCGAAAAACAGGAAGACTGGGATCTCATGGATCAGAAAGCCTTAGGGGTGGTTCGATCTACTTTGTCGAAGTGGATCGCGAAGACTACCAGGAAGGCGAAAACCACCAAGGAGCTATTGGATTATCTTACTGAGAGATTTGAAACTCCATTTGCTGCAAATAAGTTTGATTTGATACGCAAGATGAGTAATCTCAAGATGCAAGAGGGAGGATACATAGCTAAACACATCGATGAGTTTATGGATAATATAGACTCATTGACTGCGTTGGAGATTACTTTCGGTGACGAGGTTCATGCGTGTTTATTGCTAGCGTCTCTACCAAGAAGTTGGAGCGGAACGGTGACAGCGTTAAATGCTTCAGCGGGTAAGAACAAATTGAAGTATGATGATGTTAAGGACTTTCTCTTGGGCGAGGAAAATCGCATAAAGAAGTTGGGGACACCGTCTACTTCGGAATCGGTCTTGGCTACAACTAGTAGGGGAAGACCGGGTTCTAGCAATAAAGGGAGAACAGGGTCAAGAGAAAGTGTAATCGGGGGTGGGGATCAGTCTGCGGAGAACAAAGAAAGACCAAGGGTTGCCAAAGGATCGGTAGAGTGTTATCATTGTAAGGAGTTAGGACACTACAAGAGGGATTGTCCCATGCGATGGGATAAATCGGCGAATGTGATAATCGAAGGTGACGATATACTGATTTGAGTGTTAGCAGTGCTCTAGAATCATGGGTGCTGGATTCGAGGGCATCGTTCCACTCATGCGGGAATTCAGGGGAGTTGGAGAATTATACTTCCGGTAATTTCGGAATGGTCTATCTGGCGGATGGCGAGCCTTTGGAAATCAAGGGGAAGGGAGATGTCAGAATAGGAGCATCGAACGGGAAGGTCCTACATCTACACGGGGTCAGACATATTCCGGGTTTGAAAAAGAACTTGTTATCAGTTGGGCAGGTGGGTGAAGAAGGTTACATGGTAACTTTTAGCTGCAGGCACTGGGTTATTACCAAGGAGGATTATGAAATCGCTCGGGGTAATAGGGAAGGAAGATTATATTTGACAAACACCAAGGATAGTATCACGGTGGCGTCAGCCAATGGTGATACGGATTTGTGGCATTATCGATTGGGCCACATGGGTGAGAAGGGGGTACTTTGCTCAAAGGGGAAACTACTGGGTTTGACAGGTAGGGCTTTGAGGGAGGCAAAGGAATTGGTTCACACGGATTTGTGAGGGCCGGCCCCGGTAACTTCTCGGTTTGGTACGTTAAATTACATGACCTTCATTGATGATTCGACAAGGAAGGTTTGGGTTTACTTCTTAAAGGGGAAAGATGAATCTTTCAGGATATTTAAGAAGGGGAAGAAGGCCTTGGTGGAGAATCGCACGGGACTTAAGCTCATAAGCTTGAAGTCGGATAATGGTGGGGAGTGTGAGCTCTGGGAGTTTGAGGAATGCTGTGATGCAAGTGAAATTTGCATGGATATTCCAGACTCAGGTGGGAGCAAGACGGTTCATGATGGCCAAGGTGAAGGGGTCACTGAAGATGGACCAAATACTCCACGACCGGATATTCAGCTACGCAGATCTAACAGAGAGTGTAGATCGGATGGCAAGGCTCCAGGTTTCTCAAGCAAGGTGAAGTTGAAGCTGGGTATAGCTTCAACGGGACTTGGAGAATAGGGGAGGAGGATGGTACTACCATGATCGAGGTGAGCACTATGGCACTAAGGATGAGTTGAAGACGGATACGGGGCTTGTATACGCGGTTGATCTCTAGGTGGGAGATTGTTGGAGTAGAGCACCAACCGACTAGCGATCAAAGACGATGGAAGAAAATCAAGGCAGCAGCCAGTGTTCTAAAAGACGCTAGGCGGCGGAGCAGCGCCTAGCGCCTAGAGCGCCTAGGCGGGGCGGAGGCGGGGCCTAGGCGGGGCCGAGAAATTAGCGCATTTTTATTTATTTTTTATAAATCTATATTATAGATTTATAAAATAGATATGCATATATCCAAAAATAGTGCCTCTTATTTATGTTATTTTTCAAAAATTAATAATTTATTGTACTTTTAAATTATGCTAAGGTATTTTAAATTTAAAATGTACAAACTGATGCAATTAACTCAGCTCATTCATTACATATTTGACTCTTTGTTCAGCCCAATAACAAAAATGAGGCCCAAGCCCAATTTAAATTAATAAGGAAACTCTAACCCTACCCAATCTTTTCATACTTCCCGTCTTCCAGTTCCAGTCTTCCCTTGTCTCTCTCTAAGTCCAGATAGCGCCGCCACCAACGAACCCATCTCCGACCACTCCAACCGCCAGCGCCGCCACCGGTTCTCTTCAACAACCAAGTAAGTGGCCTCCTCCGACCACTCCAACCGCTGGCACCTTGTCTATTTCTCCTTCGGTCACCAAATCCGACCAACTCAGCCCATCTCCGCCCAACTCCGGCATCAAAAACGATTTTTTTCTTCATTCTCTCGGCGCGTCCAGACCGCCTCAGTGCCGCCTAGGCCGCCTAGTCGGCCGATTTGCTGAGGGCCGCCTACTTTGGCGATTTGGGGTTGATCGCGGCGGTGAGCCTCCGACTAGCGCCTAGGCACCGCTTAGGCGGCCTAGGCACCCGTATTTTAGAACACTGGCAGCAGCACAGGTCGATTGGGCGACCACCCAGGATTAGGGCCGGCGACCGCCCAAACGAACAGGACTGAATCAGGGCCAATGGTGGGATTTTTGGGCGACCGTACAGGACCATATGTGCGGCCACAAACTATGGCGGGGAGACAGTTTTGGCTAAAACTGCTTGGTTTTAGGTTTCCTTCTTTGACTAGGATTTGGTCTTTATTCTAGGTTTGCTATATAAGCAGGGTTCCGCCCCATAACTCATTGTAAATCCATATTTACATATTATAGTGCAAGACCCTGTCTTGGTAGTGCCCTCAGACGTAGTCAAACATATTGACGAACTGGGTTAACAATTTCTTGTGTTCGTTTTGTCTTTTGCTTTGGGTTTCTTATTTTTTGTGCTTGTTTGTGGTGCTGAGTTTTCTTGCGATTTGCTTGGGTGTTGGGTTGGGAAGGGTCTATTCCACAATAAGACAAGGACACTTGCACTCATCACTGGTTTTGAACCCCAATCCACTTTTATCCGAAGTAGGAATTTGTGAATTTAGGATTTGTTTCGCAGTGAAACCAGACTTAGTCCACACATGGGTCACTTTTTGGAGTTCATCCCTTTGTACAGTAAGATCATGGATTTGAGTTAAGAGTGCCTCGGCTCTGTCCTTCAGATAGCGGTTTTATTCCACAATAGAAGATATCCCAGCAATTTGGAGCTTGAGGTTTTCAATTTCCTCCTTGTGGGACTTGCATTCTCTTTGGGAATCTTCAAGTTCCGCAGTCATTAGTTTATATGCCCTTTTAAGCACAGTGTGTTATTGACAAATAATATTAGCACGTTCTAATACCTGGTCATCATGGATTTGATCTGCTTGAACCTCAGGAGAGTAGTTTAGTATTGTAGGAGCTTTGCTTGATCTAGCCTCAGGAGTCCTTGGTGAAACTGACTTCATTTGTTGATTTACCAGTGGAAGGCTTTCGTCAATTTCAAACTTCTCTTCAAATCCCATGAGGCAGAGATTGGCAATTTCATCTTCATCATCGCTTTCATCTGAATCAGAACCCATCCATGTCAGCGGTTGATCCCCTTGGTCAGCTACCATTCCTCTTCTCTTCACAAACTTCTTGTTGAATGGTTTCTTTGCTGGCGCAGCTTCATAACGCGGCTTGGGACAACTTGAAGCAAAGTGACCTGGCTGTCTGCAGTTATAACAGACCAGGTCATCCATTTTCTTAGGATCTGCAGTCTTGTTAAATCTGGTTGGAGGGACAAACTTTGTTGGGCCTTTGGATGTAAACTGAGATCTATTGTTCTTCCTGAACTTGGTGTATTTCTTCACATACAAAGCAAATTCTTCATCATCCATGTCATCAAAATCAACTTGACTAGAGCATGAAGATTGAGATACTACACTCTGAGAATAAGAACTTTGAGGAAGAGTGTAGGATTGATGAGACTGCTGATAAGATTGAGGATAGGGTTGATGTGATTGAGGATAGGGTTAATGAGACTGTTGATAATAATCAGTAGGTGCGGTTTGAGGATTGTATCTGGGTACATTCTGATCAGGAGGAGCGGTTTGCAAGTGGAGGTGAGGTGCGTCTTGATGATGGTCTGGATTGTAAACTGGAGATGAGGTATTATTGAATGTGGCTAGAGAGAGTGTCTTAAATCTGCTTTCGGTTTCATGGACCTCTTCAAGATTAAATTCAAAAACCTTCAGCATGGCATATAAGTGTCAAAGATCAAGAGCTTCCAAGTCCTTGTTGTCTTCAATGTTAGTAGTCTTAATCAGCCATTTACTACCAAGAGCTTGCATGAATCTCATGTTCAAGTCTGTATTGGAATAGACATGTCCAAGAGAAAAACATACATTTACAATATCAATGAACCTCTCATAGCACTGTCAAAGAGATTCCTTAGGGTCTTTAACAAAGTAGTCAAAGAGACTTCTCTGCTGATAGAGGCGGTTCTTCTTGGTATCTGAATCTCCTTCCAGAAAGTCAACTATAGCATCCCAGGTGGCCTTTGCGGTTGTGCAGTGAAGCACCTTTGAATGAGTCCTCAAGTTAATAGCTGATACTAGCATGGACATAGTTCTTTCATCAAAGTCCACATTGTTGCGGTCTTCTTCAGTCCACTCACTTTCCAACTTCTTGATTTCAGCTTCTTCCCTAGCAGTACCTGCACGTGGGTTAGCTTTCATAGGGACATATGGTCCTTCCGTAACCGCGGTCCACAGTCTACGATCACATGAAATCATGTGTTTCATCATCCTATCTTTCCAAAAGATAAAACTATCTTCATCCAGAATCGGTAAGTGATTCGAATTGGATGTTTGCATCATATGGGTGTTTGTGTTTGCCATTGGATCAGCACCCAAGCGGTTAAGCTTGTAAACACAAGTTTTGGTGGATATGCTCTAATACTACTTGTTGGTCCCAGAGGGCAACAAGGGTATAGAACCGCTAGAGGGGGGTGAATAGCGGTCCAAACTTTTTCGAAAATACCCTTGAAAATCAACCGAGTACTTATCAGTTTGGTCAAATGCGGTTCAAGGCACTAGAACCGAACAGATAAAATGCACAGCGGAGTTTTGCAGTTTGGCCAAAAGGATAGTTAAAGAGTTGGGCGGTTTGACTCGGGTTGAAAACACTATGATGCAACCGATAATCTCAATTTGAAGATTAAATAAAAACACAATTCATATTCAAGTCATTTCATGAATGGATTAAGTTACAGACCACAAACAAGAAATATAAATAACAAGATAGAAAGTTAAGATCAAACACACAATTTGAAGAGGTTCGTTCTTGAATGAACTACGTCCTCTACCTAGATGGTTTATCTAGGATTTTCTAATAGCTACTAGACTTGTATTAATTTAGAGGAGGTTTTACAAGATGAATCTAAACTCTAAACAATCAATCTAACCTATAAAGCTATTATAACAACCGGTGTATTCGAAGTATATAATCTATGTGATTATATAAATCGGGTATGTGTGTGGAAAGAAATCAATTGCTCTAAGTATCTAAATGAAGGTTGAGCAAATGAAAAACTTTATGTGTAAAGGATGAGTATGGAATGGTTGTTAGGCTTGAAGCTTGATGAAGAAATCTGGGTTTGCTAAGGTGATCTTTGAAGGTTTGAATTTCTGGGTTTAAATTTTCAAAGCAAACTTGAACACTTTGGAATATTTCTCTTGAAGCTCATCAACCTTCATTGTTGAGAAATGAAGGCTATTTATAGGCATTGCACCCTTGTGACCGTTGGACAAAGATTTGAATTAAATCTGAGGGTACAATTGCTGTCGAAATCCCATTGGTTGAGCTGTCATTGTCGTCCTTGGTTTTGTCTTGTAGTCCTAGGTAGTTGTAGCACCACTACCTGACATTTGTCCTTTGTTTCAAAAAGGACTAACGGTAAACAATTCAAATTTCTTGGATAAGACCGACATTCCTTGCAGAAACTCCAAGTTAACTTGAAGTTATTTTGACAAGACATAAAACATTCCTTTTACGGTTGAAAAGGGAATGTTTGTCTAAGGAATAAATGACTTATCTTGAATTCTTCAATAACTGATATGCGGTTCCACCAAGCACTGGAGCAGTTACAAGGATGAACTTGATGTGTGGTTTCATGATTGCGGTTCCATCAAGTTGTCATCAGCGGTTCCAAGAGAGACTTGAAGAACGGTTTCTGTAAGTACCCCGATCCGGATCACTATCCTTAAAATTATCAAATTATAAATCTAAAGGGTAATTTGGGAATAAACAAAAAACTTTAGGACCAATTTGGAATAAAAATGGAAAAATCCGAAAACTCGCCAGTGTGTGCCGTACGGATGGTTTAGGCACGGGAAAGCCCAATCCGTACGGATGGTTTGGGTGTCATCAGTCCACTTGTGTCACTCACCCACCCCCTTTCTTGTCCCTTGGGCCGAAGCCCATTACTCCCTCACCTTGTGCCTAGCCCAACCAATTCCCTTGCCTAGCCAAAGCCCACCAAGATGACCCAATTTCTAGCCCATTATTGTGCACAAAAATGATCCAATAAGCAAATCAAGACCCAATTCCCCCTATAAATAGAGAGGTCATCCTCTCTCATTTGGACAAGAATTCTCAAGTAAAGTTACTCCCTAAAATTGTTCTCTCTCTACAAAATTAAGTGTTGGTCTTTGTGAAAGATTGTGGTTTACTTTAGATGATGGTGAAGAACTACCAAGAGTAGCATCCCTAATCAAAAATACACAATGATCCATCCATATTTAAGTGAAAATCTTGGAGTCTATGATCTCTAAGTGAAAAAAGAAGCAAACTTGGGTCAATCAATTAATGATTTACCCCAATCTTGCTTAAAGGTTGAATCTTTATCCTATTGTCATCTTCATCTCAACTCTATTTATCTTTGTTAATCATATTACTTGTTCTTGTTTATATTCTTGTAAGACTTGTCCTCTCAAGCAAATTTATATTCTTGCAAGACTTGTCCATTTCAAGCACTATATATATATGTATTATACAAGTCTTGTCTTCTCAAGCTATATATTATGATTATATATATGCCTAGTGTGTGATTATAGGATAAAACCTAAGGATGATCATGGTTTGTTAAATTTCATGTTGATTTTGTTCTTGTTTGGCCATGAGAGGCATGATTGGGTGATAAAGTTTCAATCTTTATCATCCCAAACATGACTTAGCCATAAAATAACCAATTATGAGACATAAAAATCCAATCTTTATGTTATATTTTTGTCCCTAAAGGTGTAATCTTGCACAATAAGTCCATTTTGATGGTAAAGTTTCAATCTTTACTTATCAAATGGCCATTTTGCCCAAAGGGCATGTTCACCAACTTTTCTCAAAATTTCCCCAATGATTGTCTTGATCACACCCAAAACCTTTGTTTTTGATGTCCAACTAGTGATCAATGACATAGGGATGATTTAATCCATGTTTTTGTTAAAGAAAATAACTGAAAAATAATCATTTCAGTCCAGTTTCAGCAAGAACACTCTGTTTTGCCTGAAACTGGACAGTTTTCTGATGAATCTGTAAAAAAACCCGGGATGGCCAAACGAGCCGTACGGATGGTTTAAACCATCCATACGGCTAGTTTGGACAGGGAGCACTTTTTTCCATTTTTGCCCATTTTCTGTTAAACTATTTGCAAAGTAACCCCTTTTGTTAAGTTTTTAACTGGTTTTGTCAACAGGTCAGTTTCTCCCATTTTCAAACACACACACACACACACACACTTGCACATTTTGGTTAACAAACTTAGGAAGACTCGGCTTTGTCCAAGGCGACTTGGGTGACGTGAAACTCTTCCCAAGTCGTAACCTGACCTCCGAACTCATAAATCTCTAACCATTCTCATTTGTTGGGTTAAAAGTTAACAAATGTGGCGACTCCGTTAAATTTAGCCGGTTCCCGTGTTTGGCATCTCGCCCCATACTCATCGCGTTTCCGCGCGGGGAAGGATCCTTACAGTGGCGACTCCGCTGGGGAATAAGGTGCTTGCATACCTCTTTTTAGAGGATTTGGAGGCACTTTTGTGTGGGTCAAACTCCCGTCCCCGTTAGTTGACTTTGTGCATGTTTTGTGTGTATTTTATGTTTCTGTTTTAACTTCTGTGAATAAGACTGTTCTGGAAATGCAATAAACCAGGGCTTGATGATCAGAAGCTGGGAATTTGCAAAAAATGATGAATCTTTTGATCTAGCCGTACGGCTAGTTTGTCCGGGCCCACAGAATGTTTCAAGTTAACAATTTTGTGCAGGGCAGAAACATTCTGATGGTCCCCTTGCCTCTTCTGGTCCAGGTTCTGATTTACAGCCTTGCTTGTGCACATTTACCTTCTTTCTTTTAGCCAAAAAATGGATTTTCAAAGTTTGGTTATGTGCAATTTTTTTGGACACAAAATTGGGTTTTCAAAACCTCCTTGTGCATAACCCGTTTTCAAAAAATGTTTGGTCTTCAAACTTTCTTGTTGTGCACAACATTTTTTGTACAAATGTTTTCCAAAAGGTTGTTGTTATTATTTTAAAGATTTCAGTTTCAAAAACCTTTGGTTGTGCATAGATTTCTCCATGTACAAAGCTTTGATTCTTGTTTGTTAATACACTTGTTTATTTACTTGTTCATTATACTTGTTCATACTTGCTCATATATTGCTCATGGTATTAAGACGGACCGAAAATCTCTATTATTGACTCAAAAGGGAACATACAATGGCTTCACACGACGCGCACTTGACCTTGCACGTTCCAAATTCCCTTTAAACCCGGGATGGATGCCACGATGCAGCTCGTTGGGCGCTCTTGTTCCTTTCGATGCGCGCACGGGTCCATTCCACCTCCCCTTCCGAGCCGAGTCAACCACACATGTCCGTGACACACAAATACCGTGACTATGGTTGGTTTTTGGTCTAGTTCACGTTACCACGTCCCTAATACGTGTCCAAAGTTAATTGTGGCCAAGTTAACGCTCGAGTTGTGACTCCTTGATGTAATGCAAGCGTGGCCTAACCAGCCTTTAACTCGTTTGTTAATGATGACCACAATTAGTGAAGGTCATGTGCTAAGGATAGGGTAACACCGTGTCGTTAAGCCCTAATGTGCTAGTCATTTTAATCATCCTTAAGCCCATGGTCAAGAATTGAGACACCCCATTTAAAGTGGGGTCATGTCGGAATATCGGTGCAGCCTTCGGTGTAGCCTTCGGAAAAAAGTCTCGAACCCAACTGGGGCTTAATCATGATTAGGATGACCCGTGTATTGGGAACCTTGCGACGCACTAGACCCTAGGTTCGTTTCTTTTGGTCGGTGGAAGCCGCTTGCCCTATAGGACCCTCACCCGAGATAGTCCGTCCTTGGGAGTGTGCAATACAGGTGAAAAACGAGGGGTCTATAGGCGTAGTGATGGCCTTCACTGATCCAGGATTGAGAATAGTTGCGAAAAAGAAGAGAAATCTTTTCCAACGATTTAGGAATAAAAATGCGTTTTAAGTAAACATGAATGAATAAATAATTGCACATTGCATAATTTTGACCCCGTTTTTGTTCTTGTCTTCAAGATCTTCGTTAAGTCCCGTTAAGTCTTTGGAAGGATCCATGTTATCCTCCAAGACCTCCGTTAAGTCTTTGGAAGGATCCATGTTATCCTTCAAGACCTCCGTTAAGTCTCGTTAAGTCTTTGGAAGGATCCATGTTATCCTTCAAGACCTCCGTTAAGTCCCGTTAAGTCTTTGGAAGGATCCATGTTATCCTCCAAGACCTCCGTTAAGTCCCATTAAGCCTTTGGAAGGATCCATGTTATCCTTCAAGACCTCCGTTAAACCCCTAGGCGTCGTCCCCTAGGTCCCCGTTGAAACCCTAGGCAGTCGTCCCCTAGGTCCCCGTTGAGATTCCCGTTGAAACCCTATGCAGTCGTCCCCTAGGTCCCCGTTGAGATTCCCGTTGAAACCCTAGGCAGTCGTCCCTTAGGTCCCCGTTGATATTCTAGTTGAAACCCTAGGCAGTTGTCCCCTAGGTCCCCGTTGAGATTCCAGTTGAAACCCTAGGGAGTTGTCCCCTAGGTCCCCCGTTAAAATTCATGTTGAAACCTTAGGCAGTTGTCCCCTAGGTTCCCTGCAAAGATCCCCATTAAATTATAGGAATAGTCCCTTAGAAAGCCAGTCAAGTCCTTAGATGGGTTCCGGTTACCCTCTAAGAAGTCAGTCATGATTGTCTTTCCCTTTTAAGATTCTAAACCCATTCGAACTACGGTGACCTGAGCCTCTCATTGCGTGGGACCCCCTCTCTCATATTGAGGGGAGCATAGGCAACTTCGGCCCGGTCAAATATCTCAAAATAGCCTCTGGCCCAAGCATTCACCCAATGTTTACCCGAGTCTAAGCTACCCTTTTTTCCCACCGCAGCAAGAATGAAGTGGAAAAGAGCACCGTGTCACCGCCTGGTTAGCACAGAGTCTGATAGTTCCCCAGTCGCTACAACTTCTCCACTTCGGTACCTTGGAATGACCACGGAATAGGAATAGCGAATGCAGGCACAAGAGAAAGGGTAATTTACCTTCTGGGATGAATTCTGACAGCTCTTGCCAGGACGTTTTCTAACTTTAGGAGCACAGATTGGCTAATTCCATCGAGTAGGTCTTTTGTCTAGATCTTCAGAGGAAAGTAGTTGGGAGAGTGATTCCGCAGATAACCAGAACAGTCCAACCAAAGAAGAGTTTCTCCAAGCATTAGAAGCCTCCAGGGCTCGGGAAGAGATTACCAGGAAACGCCACGAAAAGGCACGGGATCAGTTTGTCGAGTCAATGGGACAGAAAGGTGTTAAGATTTTGTTTCAAATCGATGGGTCCTTCATTGAGGTTGCTGACCATGAGGAAGAGGTCGAAATCACCCAGCCTCAAAATCGCAACCAAACCCCGCCCCCTCAACCTTGCGAAAACACCAAATCCCCCCATTCTCTATCTCAACATACCATCACTCAAAGCTTACCTCCCACTCAAAGCTCACCTCCCATTCCAAGCTTACCTCCTACTTAAGCTCCCTGCACTCCGCCTCACCCCGGATCCAACATTCCCTATTGGTTACCTCCCATAAATCCCCGAATACAATACACTCAAAATACCCATGTCTCACCATTCACACCGGCCATGCCTCAACCATCACTCCCACGATATCTCCCTAATTACACCCCTTCCCAGTTTGAGATCGCCAACCGAATCCCAAGAACTCAGTCACCATACGTGGGTACTCGACCAACCATTGGATTCCATGATGACCCGTATCAGCTCTACAATCCAAGACCTTTCGGACCACAAGCTCCTTGCATGCCTCCAATGTATATTCCTGTGAGCAACCAAGGTTATGAGTACGCCTATGCCCCCGCGCCTCCACAGATTCCTCATGTTGCACCTCAGTCAGGTGGGTTATTGGGAAAGAGAAAGCAAATGGAATATGAGAAGACCCTTGTCTCGAGCGACGGTAATTCTCATCACCACCACACTTCGGTCAAAGATAAAGGAAAATCCAAACGCCAACCCAAACCCCACTCCATAAGGTTTAAGGATTTCGGAATGCCCATAAGCAAGGTATTTGAGGGACTGGTTAAGCTAGGGCTCGCAAAGCCTCTTGTCAACTTCCAACCCAAAAAATCTGAGTGGTACCTCGATGTTAACAAAAGGTGTGCCTTCACAATTGCCATGGGCACAATACCGACGAGTGCTGTGTTGTGAAACGTATCATTCTAGGTCTGATTGAGGATGGAAAGCTTGAACGCCCCCACGCCCCCGATATAGCCAATGACCCGAGTGTCAACATGCTCGAATTCGTGGAATCTAATCCCGTGACCTTCCCCGAGTTCAGAACTCCGGTGATTGATGTGAAGGAAAAATGGAGCGGTGTCTGCCCCAAGAAAAATGAGCTCATGATTGATGAAGTGGGAGAGCTTGTTTTGGGAAAGTTGACAAAATCAATGTCCAAGGTGGTGGTTCCTAAAATCAGCAAAGCCAAAATGACGGAAGGCGTTTGGAAAGGATCAGTGGCACAGAAAATGTCTGAAAGGCTAAATACCTCAGATTGGGAAATGAATGGTGCCGTTGTTGGAATAACAGAGGATGAAGTTTCAAAACCCCTTCCATCAACCTCCCCTTAGGAAGAGTCAAAGTCCATTGTTAGGATTTGTGATAAGCCCTTAAGAAAAGAAAAGATGCCTGTTAGGTTTAGTTAGAGTCTTGACTCCCCGGTTGATGCCATGTGGTGACCATTCTGAATACATTGTCAGTTTTCTTAATAAGATTATTATTATTACTTCCTTGTCGAAAGTTCGTGTAAAGTGTGTGTGAGTCTTTCACTCGAAATGAAAACGTGTCTTAAAAAAAAAGATGGAGATCAAGTTTTCTCAAAATAAAAGATCATGTTTTCCTAAAAGGTCAATCCGCTAACGAAGCATTATTTTCAAATCCCGGTTATAATTTCACCTTGAGGTTTAATATGCTAAAGTCCTTTGCGGCCTTGTCCATTGGAAACATCGACCAAGGAGCCCACATCTGAATTGGCGTCCGAGACAACCATCCATGTGAACAACAAGAAAAAGCCCGAGCTTCAGAAGGCCCAAAGCGGTTACATCAAAGGAAAATCCGTACTCTCGCCGAATGCAATGCATGGAGATTACGCACCTTGAAAGGAAATCACCAAAAGGAGATGGCCAAAGCAAACCCCCCAACTCATGAGTAGACAAATCCGGCAATTACAACGCCAAGCCAAATGGAGACCTCGCGACATCTTTCCCGATGACATGGAACCCGAGTTCCCCGTGGAAGACATGGAATATGCCGCCGACAACCTCTCCAACAATTGAGGAAGAAAATGGATCATCGTGCTTCATGGGAACCCATCCCTAAAAAAAATAATAAATAAAAGAGATGAGTCTTCCAGCCTCGTTGGATCTAGATTTTCATCAAAAGTCTGTCCCGTACTATGTCCTTTTATTTTTGCAGAGGTCCGTACTTGGACATGTATGTACAAAGTTATCTAAATAAAAGAGTCATTTTTCTTCTCTTCTCTCTAGAATTGGGACATTATTTGCAATATACATTTACTCTTGAAATTTCCTTACTTGTTATTATCAATTGATTGCTACGTCCCTAAAATGATGAATTGACTTCTAAGCGTATTAGTCAATGACGACTCATTAAGGACGAATGGACCTAACACAAATGAAAAATGCTAAATGCAAACAATTAATCTTGATGTGAATAAATGTTGTGATCAATTGGCATGAAGAAACCATTAATGGCAAGCCTTCCCCGATACACAACCCGATACACCTTTCCTATACAAATCCTTGATGCGCATCAAAGGCATCCCGAGACAATGAAAAGGCAAGGATGTTGTTGCTCAACCACCAAGATTCAACCGGGATCGCGTGCGCTCAACCAAGCAAAGGGCTTCCCGGATCTTCAAAGTCAAAGCCAAAAATGACAGACATGCCACGAAGGGGACACAAATGAGCCAATGCCCAAGATAGGAAGTTGGGGCTAATGTTTCCCTCTCCCTAAAAAAAAAAAAAAAAAAAAAAAAGAGGAAAAAATGAATGTATGGAAAGAAGAAAAGGAAATGAATATATGTGAAGAGGAAGTTCGCCTCAAAAGCTCATCGCAAAGTCCGCCCCCGAGGGTCCGCAAGGAAGGAAGTCTATCTCAAACGACGACAAAAAAAGGGACTCACCTTAAAAGGAGTTCACCACAGAGCAAAGTGATCTACATCAAAAGAGCAACAATATCCTCCGAGACAACATCAAAGAAAGCCAACCCCAGCAAAAGACGGCAAAAGGGCCGAACTACGGCGACCTGAGCTCCTCAAAATGAGGGGAACGTAGGAAACCTTTAGGTCCGGTCACAGCATGAAATGAATCCATCAAACCTCGGTCCTCCCAAAATGACTCGGTTCTCTTCCCTTGGTCCCATCAATGACCAATTTCCCAGATAATGACCAATCTCCCCGTAAACACCTTTTGATCTTGCCATTGATAGAATCTTAATCTTAATTGATCACAACATTTATACATGTTAAGGATGATTGCTTGTTATAAACTTGACCTAATAATGAACACGATCCATTCAAGCAATCATTCGATGATATTGACCAACGCAAATTTCAAATGTCTCGACAAGTCTTCTTCTCTACATCTTAGGAAAGAGCTAAACACTTGTATTCTGTCAAGCAAGGGCTTCCTCCCATTTCATGATACATTGCTCAAAGAGCTCACCAACAAAAAGGGACTCTCTCCCAAATAAAATGCCCTTGCATGTTTCCTCCAAGAAAATACTTTTGATACCCGTTATATTAAGTCGGCTGGTTCACTCATAAAAAAGAAGGAAAAGAAAGAAAAAGGCACCAAAAAAGTAGCCCGCTAGGTTGAAAAACCATAAGGGCGGCCTAGGCAAAAATAGGGTGTGCCATAAAAGACGCAAAAAGAGATGCCCGCTAGGTTGAAAACCCGAAAGGGCGGCCTAGGCAAAAGAAAGGGTGCGTCGTGAAAAAGGGATGGGTTCCTAACCTCACTTCAAAGGACAAAGGACATGAGGCTACCTCCGCATCAACAGCGGCAAGACATGGGGCTACCCCGACACCGACAAAGACATGGGGCTACCCCGTCATCAGCGACAAAGATGACATTGGGGCTATCCCCATAAACAGTGACAAGCAGATTTCTTACTAACGGTTAATTCTCAACGAATGGATCAAATCCAAAGGACTTTATGCATAACAAACCTCGCGGTTAAGCTAAAATCAAAAATTTGACTAACATGCTTCATTAAAAGATTTGCCTTTAGAAGTAAGCATTTTCAAATTTGGCCATTTGGTGTCATTTATCAAAAACAATGTTTCAAGCAAAATGCTTTTGACCTCTTCTTAAAATGATTTTTCCAAAGTCTTGCGCCTTAAAGGTCGCCCCTAGGCTCTTCCCCGGTGTCAAGAAAATGTGTCAACCGTCCCGTAGAGTAGTGTTGACCCAAACCAAACCTTGACTTAGAATAGTCATTATAGGTTGACACCTTCGTCCCCTGAGTGACCCTTTAAGTTAAAACCTTCGTCCCACGAGTGACCCTTTAGGTTAAAACCTTCGTCCCCCGAGTGACCCTTTAGGTTAAAACCGTAGTCCCTCGAGTGACCCTTCAAGTTAAAAACCTTCGTCCCCAAAGTGACCCTTTTAGATTGAAACCTTAGTCCCCCGACTGACCATTTAGGTTAAAAAAAAAAAAAAAAAAAAAAATCCTTCGCCCCCAGAGTGGTCAGTTTAGGATACGAAAACCATACCCCGGCAGTTCTTCATAAGATTAACCATTTAGTCAACTCTCTCCCATAGAGCCAAGTTGACCATACCCCGGCAGTTCTTCGTAAGACAAACCATTTAGTCAACCCTCTCCCATAGAGCCAAGTTGACCATACCCCGGCAGTTCTTCGTAAGACCAACCATTTAGTCAACTCTCTCCCATAGAGCCAAGTTGACCATACCCCGGCAATCCTTCGTAAGTCCAAACTTGTGTGAAAAGAACCGGCTGTCCTTAGAGGAACGTAAGACCAGTTTTCCCGTCAAGCTCCCCAAAAATGGAGTTGACCCAAACCTTGACTCAGAATAGTCATTTTAGGTTCAAGTCTTTGTCCCCGGCAGTCCTTAGTGGGATGTAAGACTAGTTTTCCCCGTAAAACTCCCCAAAAATGGAGTTGATCAAACCTTGACTCAGAATAGTCATCATAGGTTGAAACCCATACCCCGGAAGTTCTTCGTAAGACCAACCATTTAGTCAACCCTCTCCCATAGAGCCAAGTTGACCATACCCTGGCCGTACTTTGTAAGTCCAACCATTTAGTTGACCATTTTACATAGTCAACCCTCCGCCATGAGATAAGTTGACCATGTCCCGTGTAAGTCGACCCTCTCCAATACAGCCAAGTTGACCATGTCCTGTGGAAGTCGACCCTCTCCAATAGAGCCAATTTGACCATGTCCCGTGCAAGTCGACCCTCTCTATAGAGTCAAGTTGACCATGTCCCTTGTAAGTCAACCCTCTCCATAGAGTCAAGTTGACCATGTCTCGTGTGAGTCAACCCTCTCCAATAGAGCCATGTTGACCATGCTCCATGTAAGTCAACCTTTTCCAAAGAGCCAAGTTGACCATGTCCCGTGTAAGTCGACCCTCTCCAATAGAGATAAGTTGACCATGTCCCAAGTTGACCCTGTCCCGCCTCTGAACTCGCCAAGAGTCATGCCTATTCCTCTAGGAGAGAATGACAGATATTCCCTTACAACCTTAGGCTTGAGGCGCTAAGTTCCTCACCCGACTTTGAATAGTCACCCTTAGGTTTGAGACTCTAAGTTCCTCACCCGACTTTGAATAGTCACCCTTAGGCTTGAGACGCTAAGTTCCTCACTCGACTTTGAATAGTCACCCTTAGGTTTGAGACGCCAAGTTCCTCACCCGACCTTAATGGTCACTTTTAGGTTTGAGTAGCCTTAAAGTTTCTCACCTTCAGAACTACGACCGGCTTGATTCCCTCAGATAGGGATACGTAGGAATCCTTTACAAATAAGGGTCCATCCACTTGACCACTTCGGTCACCTTCTCTCCCATCGTAATAGTTCACCAGATCGGGATTCTTCTTTTATCGACAACCCCGCTTCCTTCGAAAGCGCCGTTGCCGAGGGGCTCTGTAAGTACCCCGATCCGGATCACTATCCTTAAAATTATCAAATTATAAAGCTAAGAGGTAATTTGGGAATAAACAAAAAACTTTAGGACCAATTTGGAATAAAAATGGAAAAATCCGAAAACTCGCCAGTGTGTGCCGTACAGATGGTTTAGGCACGGGAAAGCCCAATCCGTACGGATGGTTTGGGTTTCATCAGTCCACTTGTGTCACTCACCCACCCCCTTTCTTGTCCCTTGGGCCGAAGCCCATTACTCCCTCACCTTGTGCCTAGCCCAACCAATTCCCTTGCCTAGCCAAAGCCCACCAAGATGACCCAATTTCTAGCCCATTATTGTGCACAAAAATGATCCAATAAGCAAATCAAGACCCAATTCCCCTTATAAATAGAGAGGTCATCCTCTCTCATTTGAACAAGAATTCTCAAGTAAAGTTACTCCCTAAAATTGTTCTCTCTCTACAAAATTAAGTGTTGGTCTTTGTGAAAGATTGTGGTTTACTTTAGATGATGGTGAAGAACTACCAAGAGTAGCATCCCTCTCATCTTTAGTCCCATTTAATCAAAAATACACAATGATCCATCCATGTTTAAGTGAAAATCTTGGAGTCTATGATCTCTAAGTGAAAAAAGAAGCAAACTTGGGTCAATCAATTAATGATTTACGCCAATCTTTCTTGAAGGTTGAATCTTTATCCTATTGGCATCTTCATCTTCATCTCAACTCTACTTATCTTTGTTAATCATATTACTTGTTCTTGTTTATATTCTTGTAAGACTTGTCATCTCAAGCAAATTTATATTCTTGCAAGACTTGTCCATTTCAAGCACTATATATATATGTATTATACAAGTCTTGTCTTCTCAAGCTATATATTATGATTATATATGTATATTGGAACCAAATTATGAGGTGATTCAAGGTTCCCTTCATGCCTAGTGTGTGATTATGGGATAAAACCTAAGGATGATCATGGTTTGTTAAATTTCATGTTGATTTTGTTCTTGTTTGGCCATGAGAGGCATGATTGGGTGATAAAGTTTCAATCTTTATCATCCCAAACATGACTTAGCCATAAAATAACCAATTATGAGACATAAAAATCCAATCTTTATGTTATATTTTTGTCCCTAAAGGTGTAATCTTGCACAATAAGTCCATTTTGATGGTAAAGTTTCAATCTTTACTCATCAAATGGCCATTTTGCCCAAAGGGCATGTTCACCAACTTTTCTCAAAATTTCCCAAATGATTGTCTTGATCACACCCAAAACCTTTGTTTTTGATGTCCAACTAGTGATAAATGACATAGGGATTATTTAATCCATGTTTTTGTTAAAGAAAATAACTGAAAAATAATCATTTCAGTCCAGTTTCAGCAAGAACACTCTGTTTTGCCTGAAACTGGACAGTTTTCTGATGAATCTGTAAAAAACCCCAGGATGGCCAAACGAGCCGTACGGATGGTTTAAACCATCCATACAGCTAGTTTAGACAGGGAGCACTTTTTCCCAGTTTTGCCCATTTTCTGTTAAACTATTTGCAAAGTAACCCCTTTTGTTAAGTTTTTAACTGGTTTTGTCAACAGGTCAGTTTCTCCCATTTTCAAACACACACACACACTTGCACATTTTGGTTAACAAACTTAGGAAGACTCAGCTTTGTCCGAGGCGACTTGGGTGACGTGAAACTCTTCCCAAGTCGTAACCTGACCTCCGAACTCATAAATCTCTAACCATTCTCATTTGTTGGGTTAAAAGTTAACAAATGTGGCGACTCCGTTAAATTTGGCCGGTTCCCGTGTTTGGGATCTCGCCCCATACTCATCGCGTTTCCGCGCGGGGCAGGATCCTTACAGTTTCATCAAATCCACAGAATGCGGTTTGATGAAAAATAAGTGACTCCATGCTGGCGGTTTGAAGATAGCACAAGGGCGCTTTTAAGAACTAAACCGCTAAGGGTAAACTGAACTATACTCAGCCTAGATAAACAAAAATCTAGAAATGGACTTATCTTAAAATTGAAGTATAACTTCATTACATGCGGTTCTAAAGTCCATAAAAATACACGTGGCATGGATCAATCAAATTAAGAGGGTGTACTAACAATGAATCCTAACAGTCCCCATTTTCCCATGGGGTTGAATGGCCTAGGACGATGTTCGCGTAGGAAAAGGTCCCCTTCTTTGATGTTTCTGGATTTGACTTTCTTGTTGAATGCTTGGGCCATTCTCCGTTGATATGCTTGGATATGCTCGGCGGCTCAAAGTCGTCGTTCATCTAGCAGGGCTAGTTGTTCGTAACGGTTTTTTAACCATGTGACTTCATTTACTTAGTTTTCTAGGAGAACCCTTAACGACGGTACTTCTAATTCGATTGGTAACACTTCTTCCATCCCATAGGCTAGGGCGTATGGAGTTTCACCGGTGGCGGTACAGATTGAGGTACGGTAGCCCCAGAGTGCAAAAGTTAGCTTCTCGGGCCAGTCTCTAGCAGTCTTAGCCATTTTTCTGATGATGGTCTCTATAATTTTGTTAGCAGCTTCGACTGCTCCATTGGTTTGTGGTCGGTACGGTGATGACTGATGCCTCTCTATCTTGTACTCTGCGAGTAGTTGGTCACATTCTTTTTTAAAGTGTGTGCCATTGTCGGATATCATATCATGAGGTACCCCATATCGGCATATGATATTGGTCTTAATGAACTCAGCCACCTTTTTGGCATTTAAGACTTTGTAGGATTGAGCTTTGATCTATTTGGTGAAGTAGTCTATGGCGACCAATACGAACGAGTGTCCATTGTGACCTATCGGTGAGATTTTTCTGATGACATCTATTCCCCATGTAGAGAATGGCAAAGGAGATGTCATGGGGTATAACACGAACGGTGGTGCCTGTTGTAAGTTAGCATGTATTTGACATTTGTGGCACTTCTTAACCATGTCGGCGCAGTCGGCTTCCATTGTAGCCCAATAGTACCCTAGTCAGATAATTTTCTTTGCTAGCATGTTTCCGTTCATGTGAGTTCCACAGATTCCTTGATGGACTTGGTCCATGACTTCTACAGCTTCGTGCTCATCAGCGCAGAGTAGACACTGTTTGTGATGTTTCTTATAGAGGCGATCACCTATAATCACGAATTGGGCAGAGAACCTTTTAAGGGATATCTTTGCTTTAGGTGATATGTTCAATTGGAATGTTCCGTCTAGGAGGAAATGCCATACGTCGTAATACCATGGTTTATTGTCCAATGTATTGACAGAAATAGAGTCACACGCCTCTTTGTGGTCATGCAAGTCTATGATCGAGTGATAAGCGGGAGTCGTTCGTCTCGCAACTTTGAATGTTTTGACTTCAGTCCATTTGGGAATCTCCACAAGTGATGCTAACATGGCTAGTGAATCTGCTAAGCGGTTCTTATCTCTAGGAAGATAGTAGAAAGTGACTTCTTTGAACTGTTTAACCAAGTCTTAGAGATGGTTGTTATATTTCTGAAGTGTAGGATCTTGTATCTTCCACTTTTTGAGTGACTGATAAATTATGAGTTGTGAATCTCCGTACACCTCTAGTTTGGTCACATTTCTTTCTAAGGATGCTTCAAGCCCCGCTATGCAAGCTTCATACTCGGCAGTGTTGTTAATGGCCTCAAAGTCAAGGAGAATTGCGAGTGGAGTGTATAAATCCGAGGGATCTACTAGTAACATGCAAATACCATATCCTCGTTTGTTGGTTGTGCCATCGAAAAATAATTGCCACTTATTTATGCTATAGCCATTATGTCTTCATCAGGGAATCGTGGGTCTTCCCCCTTCGCTTCATCACATGGAAATTCAGCTAAATGATCAGCAAAGACTTTTCCTCTTATGGATTTTTGTGTGATGTAAGTGATATCATACCCCGCGAGCATAAAGTACCCTTAGCTATTCTAGAGGAGACATGCGATTTCTCGAAGATGTACTTCATCGGGTCCATTCGGGCGATCAGTTGTACGGGAAATGCTTCCATGTATGGTATGAGTCTCTTAGCTACCCATACCAGTGCAGTACACGATTTTTCTAGTGCGGAGTAGTTTAATTCAGCCCCTTGAAAGCGACGGCTAACAAAGTAGATGGAATTCTCTTTCCTCGAGTCGGGTTGCTCTTGTGCTAGCATAGCCCCTAGTGCAGTGTCATTGACTATAAGGTACAGGGTCAACGGTTTTTCTTTATCCGGTGGGACCAATACAGGGGGATTAACCAAGTATTCTTTGACCTTTTCAAAGTCTTCTTGGCACTCTTTGGTCCACTCTAGGGATGCATTCTTCTTGAGGAGTTTGAAAATGGGTTTGCACATTGTCGTGAGTTGATTGATAAAACGACTGATGTATTGAAGGCGACCCATGAATCCTTTTACTTCTTTCTGCGTCTTAGATGGAGGCATGTCAACAATGGCTTTAATCTTAGTGGGGTCAGCTTCTATACCACGCTCTCGGTGACCATGTATCCGAGGACCTTCCCTTTTACTACCCCAAACGTGCACTTTGCCGGATTAAGCCTCATCTTGTGGTGTCTCAACCTTTCGAAGAATTTTCCAAGGTCAACAAAGTACTGTCCATCGGAGCCTTTAGAATGTATGATCATGTCGTCGACGTACACCTCTATCTCTTTATGTATCATGTCGTGGAATAGTGCAGTCACCGCTCTCTGGTAAGTGGCTCCAGCATTGTTGAGTCCAAATGGCATGACCGTATAGCAGAACGTCCCCCATGGTGTGGTAAACGCTGTCTTGTGTTGATCCTCTTCAGCCATAAGGATTTGATTGTACACCGCGAATCCGTATACGAATGAACGGACCTCGTACTTTGCGGTATTATCGACAAGCATGTCTATGTTGGGAAGAGGAAAGTCATCCTTTGGAGATGCTCTGTTGAGATCACGGAAGTCTACAGTTAGGCCTAAATAAAGGCTTAGGTATAAAATACCGCAAGTGCACGGTGTAGATATAGTATAGATGAAGTCAATGCGGGTCGATCCCACGAAGACAATGTTTACTTTAGAAATGTTTTCTTTTAGAAAATGATAAATAAAAGGATTGATTGGGGGTATAAATTGGTTGTCACTAACCAGAAATAAATTGTAAATACTCTAATTTTGAATGAAAACTCTTATGAAGAAATACTTCCTGGGATTGGGAGTCAAACAATCAATATGTTCAACAATTAATCATGCTCTTTAGATTAAATTTCCATTTTAAAACAAGGATGGTATGTTAAGCCTACATTACTTCTCACGATCAAGCAAGTAGTGTTTGTATTCTCATACTAACTATGCCCTATCTCTCGATGGCCCATAGACTAGTAAGAATCCGTTAAGTTTATAATATTGATATACTTTCCACTCAAGGAACATCCCTGGGCCATTAATCTACTCTCGTGATTAATAGAAACCCAGTTTAATTCATATGGGTCTGCTAGTCGAGATTCTCCGCTAGGTACTTCTCTCGACTAACTAGAGTTCATACGAATTATGGAGCTCATCATGGTCGTAGGCGTTTTAGTTATGATATGAATAAATTGTTTAAGATGAAGAGAAATAAAGATGAACATAAATTAAAGGTGATGAACACTTAATGCTGAGTTTCCAACCCTAAGAAATGGAGGATTACTCACAAGCCATTATAATGTTAACAACAATTAATGAATAAAAAATAAAGATAAGGGAAGAGATACTTATTTAGGATGATTGAAGTGAAGACAAATGATTGGAAATAAACTCAGTATATTATTGCTTTCAAACTCAGAATTTTTGCCTCAAGAACACTCTTTATAATTCTCACAAATTCTGAGCATAAATTATGTTTTTGAACTAGAATTTTGCTATAGTAATCTTACAATAATTTATGTGTCGTAAACTATTGAATTCTAGTCATTTATATAGGCATTGGAGGAAGGGATGTGCACATTCCCGGGTGTCTTCTTGAAAAGGCACCTTTTGGAAGAAATCTGAATAGTGGTTGTCACAGGCGCGCTCGGCCGTGCAGTTCAAGGCGCTCGGCCGTGCAGCTGGGGCGAGTCAAGGAATAGGAGCGGCCATGTCTTTACTAATTCAATTTGGCTTTTGTTTTACTCTGGTGCACGACCATGCAAGTTAAAGCGCTCGTCCATGCAGCTCGATCGAGTCTAGGAAACAGCGCGGTGTTAGTACCCGGTCTGAAAATGAGTTTATTAGGGCTTTCCCAAATATACAAGGACTTTATAGGAATTATAAACCTTGCAAAGACTTGTCCCGGATTCCCAAAATATGTCTCATTATTCTAGAACACCCTAAATATGGTCAAAATATGGTTTCCTTAAACCATGCAGAAACCCTAGCTTAGGAATCACGTCAGCCCGCAACCTTGGCCACGCGGCCAACCTTGCTGCGCCTCCGACCTTGGCCACGCGGCCACTCTTATCGCCGTCTTCAATCATGGCCAGGCGGCCAACCTTGCTCCGGATGATCCTGACCGTCAGATCTTCCCCTCAGTTTACTATATAAACCAATCTCAGCCTATTGGTTTAAAGATCCCGAGTTGGAGAGCTTTAAGTCCGAATTTTAGAGTTCTTAAACACAATTTTCTCCCTAATTAAGCATTCAAACACTCAAGAAGATCAAGGTTTATTTCTTGCCAACATATTAAGTTTTCTAACTTTTTCTTCATGTTCTTGCATCATTTTCAATGTAGATCTTTTATAATCATGTTCTTACATGTTTATTCATAGTTTCTTCATATGCTTTGCATGTTCATTCATATGTTCATAATATGTTCTTCGCATGTTCTTCGTGTTCATAGATTAAAACCTTATTTATGCTATATTTAGGGTTGCGATCTTCATGTTTGCATGTTATTTCATAGCCGATGATGATCTAGGGTTCATCAACCCAAGGATGATCTAGGAACTACTTCTAAACCCTAAACTTTAGGTAATTCCCCTCATTATGCATGATCCCGATTCTTCTGCCTATTCTAAATTCTACTCGAACTACGTTGACCTGAGCTTCTCACATTGAGAGGAACGTAGGCAATCTTCGGATCCGGTCTAAATCACTAACACACTGCATACACCGCATCATGATAGAAAGACCGATCAATTCGGGCAATAGGAGTGATAACGTTCAATATTCTTCTCTTGTTGTAATTTGACCCTCGAACCCATTAAACATGCTTTTTCTCAAAGTTTTTGCTATAATTAAAACGGCGTGGCGCCTATCATAATTTTAATGTTGCAATGAATATCTCAAATTCAAACACACGTATTCACAGTGGCGACTCTGCTGGGGACTGCTTTGAAACTTTTTCAAACTTAGTGGGTCTAACTTTCGTTTACATCATGATGTTTGCCATGTTTGCACATGCACCTCACACTTTGTCATGTTTACACATGCACCTCACACTTTGCCATGTTTGCACATGCACCTCACACTTTGCCATGTTTGCACATGCACCTCACACTTTGCCATGTTTGCACATGCACCTTGTATTTTTGCCATGTTAATATGTGTACCTTGTATTTTTTTCAATACATGTATTTTTTGTACTTTCCCTATAGTACTAAGGTCAAACGAGACTCTGCTATGCTCCCTTGTACATTCTTATCCTCTCCCTCTTCTCTCTCTCTTGCATTGCATTGCATCATTCAAGCTTTCAAAAACTTCTCTCTTTTCTCCCTAAAAAGAATTAGTTTCTTGCCACACACTACCACTAGTCCGTGTCAGCACTGCACAGGTCCCCATTACCCGGAGTATTCGATGTGCAGGAATTTGTGCGCTACTGTCGCACTCTTTTAGAGTCACTCGTTTACTCCACTCACCATGTACGTTCCACGAGCGGTGGGAACCTTTATCCTACCCGTGTCAACCCACACATAGAGATTAGGACACTCCTTGGACCAACCATTTAGGATGTAAATAAATGCAAAACTTTTCATTAAATAAAATGTGCATTGCATCTAGGCGACCTCTAAGGTCCATCGCTCACCCCTTGGGCCATCTATCAAAATTCCTCATCTTAGCCTATCTAGGTTACCTACCCATCATTGCGATCCATTTGGGTCTACCCTTCATCTCGACCCGCTTTGGCCAAAATCCCACCATCCTTTGGCCTCTTAGGACAATCTTATCTACCTTTGACCTCCTAGGTCAACCTTTGACCGCCTAGGTAAACCTTCCCAACCTTTGACCTCCTAGGTCAACCTTATCTACCTTTGACCTCCTAGGTCAACCATTGACCCCTAGGTCAACCATTGACCCCCTAGGTCAACCTTACCACCCTTTGACCTCTTAGGCCAACCTTTGACCCCCTAGGTCAACCTTTGACCTCCTAGGTCAACCTTCTCCGCTCTTGACCTCCTAGGTCAACCTTCTCCGCTCTTGACCTCCTAGGTCAACCTTTGACCCCCTAGGTCAACCTTATCACCTTCGACCCCTTAGGTCAACCTTTGACCCCCTAGGCCAACCTTAGGTCGATATTTGACCCCCTAGGTCAACCTTATCACCTTCGACCTCTTAGGTCAACCCTTGACCTCCTAGGTCAACCTTATCACCTCTGACCCCCTAGGTCAAACTTTATCATCTTTGACCTCTTAGGTCTACCCTTTGGCCTCTCAGGACAACTTTATCTACCTTTGACCTCCTAGGTCAACCTTTGACCGCCTAGGTCAACCTTCCCAACCTTTGACCTCTTAGGTCAACCTTATCTACCTTTGACCTCCTAGGCCAACCTTTGACCCCTTAGACCTCTTAGGGCAACTTTGACCCCCTAGGTCAACCTTTGACCTCCTAGGTCAACCTTATTCGCCTTTGACCTCCTAGGTCAACCTTTGACCCCCTAGGTCAACCTTATCTACCTTTGACCTCCTAGGTCTACCCTTAACCTCCTAGGTCAACCTTACCACCTTTGCCCCCCTAGGTCAACTTTATCGTCTTTGACCTCTTAGGTCTACCCTTGACCGCCTAGGTCAACTTTATCCGCCTTTTACCTCTTAGGTCTACCCTTGACCTCCTAGGTCAACCTTATCACCTTCGACCTCTTAGGTCACCCCTCGACCTCTTAGGTCAACCTTTGACCCCATAGGTCAACCTCATCCGCCTTTGACCTCTTAGGTCTACCCTTGACCGCCTAGGTCAACTTTATCCGCCTTTGACCTCTTAGGTCTACCTTTGACCTCCTAGGTCAACCTTATCACCTTCGACCTCTTAGGTCAACCTTTGACCCCATAGGTCAACCTCATCCTCCTTTGACCTCTTAGGTCTACCCTTGACCGCCTAGGTCAAATTTATCCGCCTAGGTCAAATTTATCCGCCTTTGACCTCTTAGGTCTACCCTTGACCTCCTAGGTCAACCCTATCACCTTCGACCTCTTTTTTTTTTTTTTTTTTTTTGGAAACCAGGGCGGCACCTGGAGGATTTTATTAATTAAAAATAAATAAAATTACAAGAGGGGGACAGCCACCCGACTTAATGCCGGATATGGAGCCGGACCTCGAAGTCCAATAAATAAGACAAAGCCTCAAAAGGTAAAGCCATCTATAAACTAAAATCCTAAAAAAAATTAAACCATAAAATGATCCTCACATTACCATTTGTGGCCCAAACATGAGTCTTCAAGACCCGCCCGGACCCAACCAGCCCGCTCGGCCGCGCAAGAGCCAAGACTTGACCATGCACTATTAGACTCAAAATCCATGTTTCTGTAATCCTTCCCTCGGCCGCGGCAAGACCTCCATTCGTCCGAGCAAAATGCATATGCTTGGCCGAGTCATATAGGGTTCTCGGCCGAGCACCCCCTGTTCTGACACTTTCGCAGCAAATCTCAAAAATCCCAAAAATTAAACAAAAAACCATTTGAGACCAATTTTTACCTTCTTTCGACATAGCAACCACCATCATCAAAGCGTAAAGCGTCCAATACACCTCTAGGAAGATCCCGAGTCGTATTATATACCCTCTGATTCCTATGGACATGCGCCTCCGCAGCCAATCTGTCTGCCACTCCGTTCGCTTGACGAAGGACATGTTCTAAACCATAACCTCTTACGAATACCGAGCAATCCCGGATTTCATACGTGTATTGGCAAGGACTTTGAAATTTACCTTTTAAAATGTTGACAGCCACCAAAAAATCAGAAAGAACCATCACTGACTGCAACCCCTACTGACGACACATGCACAAACCATCACGAAGTGCGAAAATCTCAGCTTGCATGTTTGTGCCCATGCCATAAAAATGAGAAAAGGCAAACACCATAGACCCTCTACAATCCCGAACTATACCTCCCCCTGTGCAAACACCATGAACCGCAGAACCATCCGTATTAAGAGTATAAAAATGCGACTTACCAGGTTCCCACCTCAAGTATCTTCTCGGCCGAGTCTTATGCGGAGCAATCTTAAGACCTAGGTTCTTCAACAAAATGCAGTCCTCCCTTCTTGGTGCCCCCTTCGGAACTAGGAAAGAACACATCTCAATAAGAGAATGCTTGACCCCATCAACAATCTTTGCACTGTCCATAATGCTCCCATCAAAGACCGCCTTACACCTAGCCTTCCAAATCTCCCAACAAGAAAACATCATAATGCCCATACGGACTAAACCAATTTGACGGCGCTTTGATTGACCCCCATACCAAACATCCCATAAATGTGGCAAATCAGTGTAAATATGAGGGAAAGGGAAGAATCTTACCCAATGCCTCCATACCGACTGAGCCATGTCCGATTGCAATAAAAGATGATCTAGAGTCTCCCTTTGACCACCACCCGGACAACAAACACATCGAGACGGAATGTGAAATCCCCGGGATTCCAACTTAGCATCCACCGGTAGACCATCATGCATGACTTTCCACCAGAATCCACTAACCCTGGTTGGGATATTGGGTTGCCAAATTTTAGCACCCCATAGGTCAACCTCATCCACCTTTGACCTCTTAGGTTAACCCTTGACCGCCTAGGTCAACCTCATCCACCTTTGACCTCTTAGGTCAACCCTTGACTACCTAGGTCAACCTCATCCGCCTTTAACCTCTTAGGTCTACCCTTGACCGCCTAGGTCAACTTTATCCGCCTTTGACCTCTTAGGTCTACCCTTGACCTCCTAGGTCAACCTTACCACCTCACCCCTCGACCTCTTAGGTCAACCCTTGACCGCCTAGGTCAACTTTATCTGCCTCCGACCTCTTAGGTCAACCCTTGACCTCCTAGGTCAACCTTATCACCTCCGACCTCTTAGGTCAACCCTTGACCACCTAGGTCAACCTTATCACCTCCGACCCCTTAGGTCAACCTTATCACCTTTGACCCCCTAGGTCAAACTTATCTACCTTCGACCTCTTAGGTCAACCCTTGACCTCCTAGGACAACCTTATCACATTTAAACCCCTAGGTAAACTTTATCATCTTTGACCTCTTAGGTCTACCCTTGACCCCTTAGGTCAACCTCATCCGCCTTCGACCTCTTAGGTCAACCTTTGACCCCCTAGGTCAACTTAATCATCTTTGACCTCTTAGGTCAACCTTTGACCCCCTAGGTCAACCTCATCCTCCTAGGTCAACCTTATCACCTTTGACCTCTTAGGTCAACCTTTGACCCCCTCGGTCAACATTATCACCCGTTGACCTCTTAGGTCAACCTTTGACCTCCTAGGTCAACCCAATCACCTTCGACCTCTTAGGTCAAACTTGGACTCCTAGGTCAACCTTATCCGTTTTCGACCTCTTAGGTCAATCTTTGATTCCATAGGTGAACCCAATTATCTTTGGTCCTAACCCACTTAGGTCAAACCGTCATCTTGACCCACCTAGGTCATTATTTGACCCACCGTCGTCCAGACCAACCTAGGTCAACCCATTTAGGTCCACACACCATCCTTGACCCATTTAGGTCAACTTGTCCGTCTTAGGTTAAAACTACTCCTTCACCTTTGACCCGTCAAGGTCACCCCGTGACCCGCTTAGGTCGACTTACCTATCTTGGATCCATCTAGGTCAATCTCCAACCTTCCTTAGTCCACCAACCCGAATAGTTCAACCTTAGACCCGCTTAGGTCAAACCATGTCTATCCCGCTTAGATCATCCCATAGGCAAACCGCTACAACCCGCTATCTTGATTCATTCACCATATAGGTCAATCCAACCCTTCTCATTTAGGTCGACCTATCCTTTACCCATCTAGGTCAACCCACCATTATCGTCGCATCCTAGCTTGAACCATTTCTTGTCTCAAACCTTAGGTCAAACCTTAGGTCAAACCTTAGGTCAAATTTAGGTCAAACCTTAAGTCAAACCTTACCCGATTCCTATAGGTCTTCCTCACCCATGCTTGACTACAGACCGAGTCATCTCCCTCTTTTGACCCCTATGGTCATCTCTCACCTCTTTTTAAAAGTCTAACTTCATTCGAACTACGGCGACCTGAGCCTCTTATTGTGTGGGACCTCTCCCTCATGATAAGGGGAACGTAGGCAACTTTGGCCCGGTCAAACTTTCAATTTTTTACCAAAATGCATTTCAAAAATGTGGAGACCGACTCTTTTCCAAAAAATGATTTTATAACGATGCCTTATCATTAAATACGAATCTAATTTAATTCAACTAAGAGGCTTAATTCTTTCATGACTAGAGTTCTGCATCATGTCGGCTGCAAGCAACATCGAAGTTGCAACTGAAGCTGCTACCCAAGATCCCGAGACAATCCTCTACACCGGTACTGCTCTCAGTAAGCAAGCATCCCACTTCGAAGCCATCCTCGATGAACAAGCAATCCACTTTAAGGCCATTCTCAACGAGCAAGCAACACACTTTCAGAAGGAGATGCATGAGACCCTAAGAAATATCAAGAGGCGCCATTTGTCTGACATTCGTGGCGTTTATGATTACCTCAGCCGAGTTCTCCCTCTTGCTCAATGTCAACACCCGTACGCTCCTCAAATGTACGGGCCGCCGCAGACTTTCCCCGTCGGGATGCCTCCTATGACTACTCATCAACAAGGGGTACCGGTACCTAAATCACCCTCAAAGACAGTTCGTGAAAGGAAGGACGAGCGCGAATTCGACGACTTAGGTATGCCGTTAGCCAAATTCTTCAAAGGTTTGGTTCGAGCCGGCAAGTTGGGTCCTCTACTCAACTATGAACCAAACAGGGTAAGACCAGACTTGGATCCCTCCAAATACTGCAAATACCACCAGTACATTGGGCATGACACTGAAGGTTGCCTCCAATTGAAAAGGAATATCCAAAGCCTCATTGATAGCGGAGCCATCACCCGCGATAGGAATGCATGGGCGTGAGCAAAGTCCAAACAAGAAAGAGCAAACTGGGGCTACCTCTTTTAAATAATAAATAAAAAGGGTCATTCAGTCTTCGCAGGTTCTAGAGTGTCTTTAGTCAAAAGTCCACCTTGGACTATTTTTGTTTCTTTAGTAAAAGTCCACCCCGGATTAGTCGTTTTTCTTTCAAACAATAAAAGAGTCTTTATTTCTTTTCTCTCTAGACTTGAGACATAATCTTGCATAAACCAATTCCATGAAAATTGTCTTATTCACCATCTTCACTTGATTGCTATATCTTTATATGATGAATTAATCTTAATCTTACTCATTAATGACGACTCAATAAAAGGTAAATGGACCCATAAACCATTCACATAACTAAATACACAATTAGTCTCAAGATAACAAATGCTTTGACCAATTGGGATGAACGAATCACCTTCTCTTCTCTCTACATTCTACCCCCATACACTCTCTCTATACACTCACCCCTTGTACACACTTCATGTACACTCTCTATATACACCTTCTCCCATACACTATCCTCATACGCCTCTCATCCCACCATTAGACCCCTTTTCCATACGGTCATGACAAAGAAATAGACTGCGATTGCTCATCATCAAATAGACATCCATGCTCCCACAATTTAAGGGGTTGTTTGTTCCCTTCATAAGTACTACATACCGATACACCGGGGCTGTCCGTATTCCATCGCAAATATAAAAGAAATGCACGAAGTTGTTCATGCCATTAATAGGTGCCACGTGATAATCCGATGGAGCTCTACCGGTATAAATCAAGGGGCTAGGATGCCCGCCGCCAGCAAAAGGCCGCTTGAACTATAAAGAGGCTACCTCGCAATCGAGAGAGGCGAAAGCAAACTAGGGGCTCGTCTTGCCCAATGTTTCATGTACAAATATATAAAAAAGGCTCGCTAGGTTGAAACCCAAAAGGGAGGCAAAAGTTAGAGCATTGCACCAAAAAGAAGCCCGCTAGGTTGAAAAACCGAAAGGGCGGCCTGGGCAAAAAAAGGGTGTGCACAAAGAGATAAAATAAAAAAAAAAAAAAAAAATAGAAGGGGCTATCACCATAGAAAAGTAAAAGTCCCATTTTATTTTCACTTCAAATGTTCTATTTTTCTTTCTTTCCCTACAAAGAAGATTAACGCGATAGCAGCAGCCATGACAACTACAATGGAGCAATCCACTGCAATGAGCTGCAATGAAGCAATCCAAAGCAACAAGATACAACGGAGCAACCTATCGCAACAAATGAACCTCATACTCAAATCCAACTCCATCATCAGCCAGGATATCCCCGAACTACGCGGACATGAGCTTCTCACCTTGAGGAGAACGTAGGCAACCTTAGGGTCCGGTCCAAAATATACACAACCCACCTCGTAGCCAATTTTCCTTCTCTTCTCTCTTGCCCCATATTTCTACTCCTGACTTCTTCACTCACAATTGATCAAAACATTTATTATTTTGAGACTACTTGTCTAAAACATAATCATAAGATGCATAACTAATCAACGAGGTCCATTCTCGAGCAATCAAATGAGAATTTTGAATAAAACAATTTTCAAATTTCTCGACAAGTCTTCCGTTCTAAAATCTAGGAAAAAGCTAAACACTTACTTTCTGTCAAGCAGGGGCTTCCTCCCTTTTGTACATATATACACTCAGTTGCCCAAAGAGTCAAAATGTGAGTACTATCTCTCTCTCTCTTACTCTCCCTAAAATGCCCCCGCATGTTTTCAAACAATTCTTTTTTCCTTTTTTGAGTCGACTGAATGATTTCAAAAAAAAAAAAAAAAAAAATGATGACGCAAAAGAGATGCCCGCTAGATTGAAAACTCGCAAGGGCGGTCTAGGCAGAAAAAAGGGTGCATCTTAAAGGAGGTAGGATACCCCGCTCTACACCCTTATCGAACTAGGGCTTCCCCAACAGAATGGGTCGACTATGTGGTTTCTCGGAGAATATCGAGGCTTCAACAAGGATATACCCCTCATCGTCAAACTCTGCACATGACGAACACTTTGAATTTGTTAGAATCATAACTAATTATAAGGCATCTTTATAAAATCATAACACTGTCAAAAGTATTCTCTTCCCTGACACTTTGTTTATAAACCCGCACTCTAGGTCTCCACAAAATTGTAAAAACATCCTCGATCCATCTGAGACCCGTCTCCGTGATTCTTGAGTTGACTCGGTCCTTTACCCTATCTCCTACACTTTAGGGAACCCCTAGGCCTAAACCCTTAACTCTCTACGTCCCAATCTGACTTGATTCAAAACCTTAGGTCCCGCACCTACCCGGTCAGTCTTACATAGGTTACACCATAACCCCTTAGCTCGACCCTCCACAAGTTAGTAGCGGGACTCCTAAAGCTTCAAACCAGTCTTATCCAAAACCTCAAGCCTTAAACCAGTCTACCGAATCCAAATCCTTAGAATGACCCATTAGGTCCCGAACCTACTGGTCTCGAGTCTACCTGATCTCTTAGATCCCAAACCTACCAATACATATTCATCCTTACCTTGTCCAGACTATGTCTCCCTTATCCTCTTAGGTCCAACCTCTTAGGTCTACCCAGTCTAACCTATTGAACGATTCCTTAGATCCCAAGTCCATTCAAGTCTACCAAGCGCCTACCTTGTAGGTCTCTAGCATATCCGATCCACACTTTAGGTCTCAACTCCTAAACCCTTTAGATCACAAAAATGTCTACCCTCTAGGTCTATAACCTTAGATTTCGACCCTTAGAACTCTTTAGTTCCCAAGCCTGCTCGGTCCAACCAAAACAATGCCATCTACGCCTACCGTCATAACCAAACCATGGCCCTGCCACTCTTAAACCTAGTGCCACTCCTTAGCTTCAAAAGACTTCCTAGTCTGACCTTCAACCCCTTAGGTCTCTAACCTACTTAATCCGAGCCGAGTCCAAACCTCACCACCTACAAGGTCCACCCTTGAGCTCCATGGATCTCAAACCTTTCTTCCCCACGAGTCCAAACCTCAAACGTGCTCGAACGCATAGGACCTCCCGCGTACCGTGATATGCCATAAAGATATCAAAACCCGTCCAGTCAAAAATCGTGCGCTTAACACCTTTGGTCCCATACCAAACCCACCTTCGCAATCGCCGAATGAGCTTGGTCACGCGCAATGACTTCTGAGACAAACTTAGGACCTAAGCATACCCAATCCAACTTAGGTACCTATTGTACTCAAGCAAAGTCTTGGACACTCAATCCCTTTACCTAAAGCGCCAACGTGGTCACATATCCAGACCATCTCCCGCATATGGTTCGCACCTAGCACACCTTAGGACCCAAACCCGCCATGTCCGCCTTACACCCTTAACTGGTTAGGCATTAGGATCATCCAATCCTAATCCGTTTCTCTTTAGCTCCACTCAAACCTACTTGGTCTTAACCCATAATGCGACCTTTTAGGACAAAAGACATATCCGCTTCAAAACCTCATGTCCCAACGCTACCCTGCCTAGCCTTCGATCTCCTTGATCTCGCACCTACCAGTCCATTAGGTCCCGGTCTCCTTGGCACTTGTCTAAATCTTACCCTAGATAAACCCTTACACTTTGGTATAGTTTACTTAAGCCTAGGTCTAACCTATCAAGCCTACCCATCCTTGAGGTATCACGCTCACCTGCCCCAAACTATAACACTCATGGACCTCAGACTTGCTTAGTCTAAACCAAGACCAACCATCAAACTTCCGGTCTCCAAACCCTAGCCTCAAGCCTAGGTAGTCATCATTCTCTCCAAACCCTGGCCTCAAGCCTAGGTAGCCGCACCATCCTTCCTAAACCCTAGCCTTGATCCTAGGTAGTCATATTCCCTCCAAACCCTAGCCTCAAGCCTAGGTAGTTACATTCCTTCCAAACCGTAGCCTCAAGCCTAGGTAGTCGACATTCCCTCCAAACCCTAGCCTCAAGACTAGGTAGTCGCATTCCTTCCAAACCCTAGCCTCAAGCCTAGGTAGTCACATTCCTTCCAAACCCTAGCCTCGAGCTTAGGTAGTTACATTCTCTCCAAACCTAGCCTCGAGCCTAGGTAGTTACATTCCTTCCAAACCGTAGCCTCAAGCCTAGGTAGTTACATCCGCTCCAAACCCTAGCCTCAAGCCTAGGTAGTTACATTCGCTCTAAACCCAAGCCTTAAGCCTAGGAAACCACAGCATCCTCTTTAACCCTAGCCCCAAGTTCTAGGTAATTTCCAAAGCCCCGTATGCAACATCCTTTCCAAAACTCCTGAAACCCTAGTCTCGAAACCTAGGAAATTTACAATCTCAATCCCCCATCTTATTGAACCTAGTCTTACGCCTAGGATGTGATGCCCTAGCGTCGAGCTTAGGATTCAACAATCTCTCCAAACCCTAGCCTCGAGCCTAGGTAGTCGCATTCTCTCCAAACCCTAGCCTCAAGCCTAAGAAGCCTTATTCACTCTAAACCCTAGCCTCGAGCCAAGGTAGTCCCATTATCTCCAAACCTTAGCCTCAAGCCTAGGTAGTCGCATTTGCTCTAAACCCTAGCCTCGAGCCTAGGTAGTCGCACTCTTTCTAATCCCTAGCCGCGGGACTAGGAGACCATATCCTCACTCAACCCTAGCGACGAGCTTAGGATCCAGCATTCCCTTCAAACCCTAGTCCTAGACCTAGGAAATTCCTTCACCTTAGTCTCAAAGTATAGGGAGCTTACAATCCTTAACCTTAAAACCTAGCCTAAAGCCTAGGTTACCACGAACATTTCCAAGCCATAGTCACCAATCTCAAAAAATGGTGAACCCTAACATCAAGCTTAGTAAACCCTCCACAAAATCAATCCCTTTTTCTAGTGGTCCCTAGTCTCAAGCCTAGGAAGTCACAACCTTTCTAACTCCCAGACCTATGTCTAAAAGCCAACGCCTTTGCAACCTCTGAGCCTACCACAACTCTAAGCCCTAGCCTCGAAGCCTAGGATATTTCTAAAACCCTAGTCCCAAATTTGCGGTCCTTAACGCCAATTTTCCTGAACACTTCTAAACCCTAATCTTTAGGTCCTCATTCCTCAAAAGCCTTAGGTCCTACCCTAAGCAACCAACCAAAAGGTTCCTTACCTAATGCCTTGGCTTGTAGCCTCGTCTTATGCCTTCCCTCCTAATTTAAGACAAGTGGAGCCCAAACACTATGATCTCCATGATTATCCTTGCTCACAAGATATTAGAGACTCCCCGAGAGTCCCTCACCTTTGTGACTCCCCAAGAGTCTATCACCTTTGTGACTCCATGAGAGTTCATCCCTCTTGCAACTTCATAACAATCCGTCATCTTCGCGACTCATGATAAGTTCGCCAGCTTTATGACTCTGCAAGGGTCTATTGTCCTTTAGAACATCATTTGGTTTTAAAAAGCCTAAAAAAATCTCTAAATTATCCTTTGTTTAAAAACTATCGTGGTGACCGGGAGTTATCCCTACTGCACGAATGTTTCACCCCTTTAAAAACTATCGTGGTGACCGGGAGTTATCCCTACTGCACGAATGTTTCATCTCTTTCAAAACTATCGTGGTGACTGGGAGTTACCCTACTGCACGAATGTTTCACCCCTTTAAAAAACTATCGTGGTGACTGGGAGTTATCCCTACTGCACGAATGTTTCATCTCTTTAAAAACTATCGTGGTGACCGGAGTTATCCCTACTGCACGAATGTTTCATCTCTTTAAAGACTATCGTGGTGACTGGGAGTTATCCCTACTGCACGAATGTTTCATCTCTTTAAAAACTATCGTGGTGGCCGGGAGTTATCCCTACTGCACGAATGTTTCATCTCTTTAAAAACTATCGTGGTGATCGGGAGTTATCCCTACTGCACGACTGTTTCATCTCTTTAAAAACTATCGTGGTGACCGGGAATTATCCCTACTGGATGAATGTTTCATCTCTATAAAAACTATCGTGGTGACTAGGAGTTATCCCTACTGCACGTACATTTGTTATTGCTTTGTTATATTATCGCGATGACCGAGAGTTGTCTCTACTTCGCGTACGTTCTGTTGCAATTTGCAGAGGCCCGTCTACCTCTATATTGCGTAGTATCCATCACTTGTTATTTTTATAAATTGCGATTGACAGAGGCCCGTCTATCTTTATATCGCATAAGCTCCGGCTATTACCATTTTACCATCTTGGGATTATTTAGACCCCGCCGTCTTTATGTCTTGCACCATTATCACCCCTACCTTCTTTCCCAAATATTTGCTTAGGATTCGTATGATTGTAGAAACCCGTCAGCCTCTATGTCATGCGCATACTAGATCGATCGTGATTGGCAGAGACCCGTTCGTCTCTAATTGAGAGAGATCCAGCATCTATTATTTTACCACTTCCACCGTGAGGCCATTTAGACGCCATAGTCTTTATTGTCTCATTAGCCCCAAATATTTGTTTAGGATTCGTATGATTGCAGAGACTTCGGCGCCTCTATGTCATACGCATCCTAGATCGATCGTGATTGGCAGAGACTCGGGCGTTTCTACTTACGAGAGATCCAGCATCTATTATTTTAACGCGATCGGCAGAAACCCGGGCGTTTCTGATTGCGTTTAAAATTTCCAAACATTTGCTTAGGATTCGTATGATTGCAGAGACTTCGGCGCCTCTATGTCATACGCATCCTAGATCGATCGTGATTGGCAGAGACCCGGGCGTTTCTAATTACAAGAGATCCATCATCTATTATTTTAACGCGATCGGCAGAAACCCGGGCGTTTCTGATTGCGTTTAAAATTTCCAAACATTTGCTTAGGATTCATATGATTGCAGAGACTTCGGCGCCTCTATGTCATACGCATCCTAGATCGATCGTGATTGGCAGAGACCCGGGCGTTTCTAATTACGAGAGATCCAGCATCTATTATTTTAACGCGATCGGCAGAAACCCGAGCGTTTCTGATTGCGTTTAAAATTTCCAAACATTTGCTTAGGATTCGTATGATTGCAGAGACTTCGGCGCCTCTATGTCATACTCATCCTAGATCGATCGTGATTGGCAGAGACCCGGGCGTTTCTAATTACGAGAGATCCAGCATCTATTATTTTAACGCGATCGGCAGAAACCCGGGCGTTTCTGATTGCGTTTAAAATTTCCAAACATTTGCTTAGGATTCGTATGATTGCAGAGACTTCGGCGCCTCTATGTCATACGCATCCTAGATCGATCGTGATTGGCAGAGACCCGGGCGTTTCTAATTACGAAAGATCCGGCATCTATTATTTTAACGCGATCGGCAGAAACCCGGGCGTTTCTGATTGCGTTGAAAATTTCCAAACATTTGCTTAGGGTTCATATGATTGTAGAAACCCATCAGCCTCTACGTCATGTGCATCCTAGAACGATCGCGGCCGTTGCGAAAGTTCCAGCATTTATTATTTCCATCTTGGGATTATTTAGATGCCGTAGTCTTTATTGTCTCATTATCCCCCAATATTTGCTTAGGGTTATATGATTGTAGAAACCCGTCAGCCTCTACGTCATGTGCATCCTAGAACGATCGTGGCCGTTGCGAAAGTTCCAGCATTTATTTCTTCCACCTTGAGGCCATTTAGACGCCGTAGTCTTTATTGTCTCGTTATTCCCCAATATTTGCTTAGGGTTCATATGATTGTAGAAACCCGTCAGCCTCTACGTCACGTGCATCCTAGAACGATCGCGGCCGTTGCGAAAGTTTTAGCATTTATTACTTCCACCTTGAGGCCATTTAGACGCCGTAGTCTTTATTGTCTCATTATTCCCCAATATTTGCTTAGGGTTCATATGATTGTAGAAACCCGTCAGCCTCTACGTCATGTGCATCCTAGAACAATCGCGGCCGTTGCGAAAGTTCCAGCATTTATTACTTCCACCTTGAGGCCATTTAGACGCCGTAGTCTTTATTGTCTCATTATTCCCCAATATTTGCTTAGGGTTCATATGATTGTAGAAAGTCAGCCTCTACGTCACGTGCATCCTAGAACGATCGCGGCCGTTGCGAAAGTTTTAGCATTTATTACTTCCACCTTGAGGCCATTTAGACGCCGTAGTCTTTATTGTCTCATTATTCCCCAATATTTGCTTAGGGTTCATATGATTGTAGAAACCCGTCAGCCGCTACGTCATGTGCATCCTAGAACGATCGCGGCCGTTGCGAATGTTCCAGCATTTATTATTTCCATCTTGGGATTATTTAGACGCCGTAGTCTTTATTGTCCCATTATCCCTCTTACCTCCTTTTCCCAAATGACTTCATTTCTTACGAATGTTCGTTCTTCATACAAGATAGTATCTGTAGGATTGTTATCCCCAGCAGGAGTCTGATGTCTCGTTTCCCTAACGAATGTTCAGTCTTCATACAGGATAGGGTCCGTAGGTTTATTATCCGCAGCAGAAGTTCGATGTCTCGTTTTATCCCCAGTATGTTTGAACTACGACCGGCTTGATTCCTCCGAGGATACGTAGGAAGCCTGAAAAGGTTAAGCCACCCGACCACCTTGGTCATTCCCTATCCCCTCTGAACTACGACCAGCTTGATTCCTCCAAGGATACGTAGGAAACCTGAAAAGGTTCAGCCACCCGACCGACATGGTCATCTCTCATCCCCTGCAGTTGCATTTTCCCCGGCAGATGCATTTTCCCATAGATCAGACTTCTCCCCAGCAGAAGATGTTGCTCCCCACCAGTGGACAATCATTCCCAATTTCCCATCAGATCTGAACTACGTTTGGCTTGATTCCCCCGCGGATACGTAGGTCGCCTGCCAAGGTTCAGCCGTTCCTTACCTTTCCTCTGTTTTGAAACTCATGTTTCAGAATGGTTCCTATTTTTATCGTCGACCCTCTATTGCCTTGCAAGAAGCGTCGCCGAGGGGCTACTGTTTGTACTCGGTCTGAAAATGAGTTTATTAGGGTTTTCCCAAATATACAAGGACTTTATAGGAATTAGAAACCTTGCAAAGACTTGTCCCGGATTCCCAAAATATGTCTCATTATTCTAGAACACCCTAAATATGGTCAAAATATGGTTTCCTTAAACCATGCAGAAACCCTAGCTTAGGAATCACGTCAGCCCGCAACCTTGGCCACGCGGCCAACCTTGCTGCGCCTCCGACCTTGGCCACGCGGCCACTCTTATCGCCGTCTTCAATCATGGCCAGGCGGCCAACCTTGCTCCGGATGATCCTGACCGTCAGATCTTCCCCTCAGTTTACTATATAAACCAATCTCAACCTATTGGTTTAAAGATCCCGAGTTGGAGAGCTTTAAGTCTGAATTTTAGAGTTCTTAAACACAATTTTCTCCCTAATTAAGCATTCAAACACTCAAGAAGATCAAGTTTTATTTCTTGCCAACATAGGTAAGTTTTCTAACTTTTTCTTCATTACTTGCATCATTTTTAATGTATCTTTGCATCATTTTTAATGTAGATCTTTTATATTCATGTTCTTACATGTTTATTCATAGTTTCTTCATATGCTTTGCATGTTCATTCATATGTTCATAATATGTTCTTCGCATGTTCTTCGTGTTCATAGATTAAAACCTTATTTATGCTATATTTAGGGTTGCGATCTTCATGTTTGCATGTTATTTCATAGCCGATGATGATCTAGGGTTCATCAACCCAATGATGATCTAGGAACTACTTCTAAACCCTAAACTTTAGGTAATTCCCCCTCATTATGCATGATCCCGATTCTTCTGCCTATTCTAAATTCTACTCGAACTACGTTGACCTGAGCTTCTCACATTGAGAGGAACGTAGGCAATCTTCGGATCCGGTCTAAATCACTAACACACTGCATACACCGCATCATGATAGAAAGACCGATCAATTCGGGCAATAGGAGTGATAACGTTCAATATTCTTCTCTTGTTGTAATTTGACCCCCGAACCCATTAAACATGCTTTTTCTCAAAGTTTTGGCTATAATTAAAACGGCGTGGCGACTCTCATAATTTTAATGTTGCAATGAATATCTCAAATTCAAACACACGTATTCACACGCGGTCGTGCAGAATTTGGTGTTTGGCTGATTTTGTCAGCATCAATGGCACGGTCGTGCTCATTTGCAAGCACGGTCGTGCTGACCCAAATTTTTTTATTTCCACTTTTTTTTCCTTCTCAATTTGTTCCATCCTCAACCCCTTTGCTCCGGTTCACTGTATGAGCCATATTTTGTCCCGAAAGGTCCCTGTTTCACCATAAGACACACCAAGCACTATATCCGCATAAAAGGTGTAATGAGATAAAAAGACTAAATATACTAAATAAAGCTAGGAATTTAGATAAAAAAAAAAAAAAAAAAAAAAAGGTAGGTAAAATATATTATAAAT